>DWFO01000966.1:0-17458 GCA_018246595.1 Mimoniades nurscia nurscia | reverse complement strand
AGAGATATTTGGCACTCTGTGCTCTCTGCCTACCCCGCAAGGGACCTGGCGTGAAGATATGTATGTATGTATGAATATAATAATTTATTGTTATCTCAAATAACAACATCAAAGTCTTATTGTTGTTGATGAAATTAACTTAAAATAATAATAAACTGAAAATTAAATAACGTTACCAGTTTGTGCTTACATACTTAATTGTGATTCAGCCATATGTATAAAATAACTCCTCGAAGTGACATAAAAAGGAAGCGTTTTAAAGTAATATTATCAATAGATAAGCGTGTATCGCAGCGCTGATTCCATACAATATAACAGGTTAAACATATCATGTGGTCGTGACCTACACGCTCAATAGGGTCTAAGTTTAAAAAACAAAGTGAGAGCTATTCATTAAATCATTTACTACTAAGCTGACCAATGTCAATTTGTTTTACTACTACAATTCTGTTGCATTAGTTGTTCTCTGGTGATTGTAACAGTGTCACCGAGTCATCGACCTCGTGACGGCAATGACAATAGATGCAACAGCGGGTGACATGGTGAACGAATTCGAATGTATAGCACCGCAATGATTGCATGGTTCAAATAGTTTGGACTATGTTTAACATAAACAGTACGTACACCACATAATGACGTTCGATAGCAACAGCTTATCGACCATAGAGCTTTAAATATTGGGACAGACAGACAAACATGTATGTCATTTAAGCAATACAAAACATCAATTAAAATTAAACAATTACACCAGAATGATTTTTATCCATGTTTATTTAACTGTATTTCCAAAAGACCAATGTAATGAATAAGACTTCTGATATACCTACTCAATAATACTTTTAAATATAGCCATTGTTTGTTGCAGTTAATTGTTCTTTATATCATGGGGTTGTGCATTTGTAACTCGTAAGATTTTCACATCATAATTACTATCACTATTAACTTTTTTTGTTCCACTCATAGTAATCAACATCAAAGCCATTAGAAACGTTTATTACTAAGTCGAAATATTTACGCAACGATACTGTGTAAAATATCTAAATCTGAAATGAAATTTCATACTCGTCTATAAAATACGTGAAGTATCAGTGATGCGGTCTACCACATGGAATATTAAGGCTGCGAGCGAAGTCACAATGCGGTAAAGTAGAACACAAGTGCACCATTGTGTTCGTTACCGTGGTATTTATGAACTGCCTTGTAAAGTTACCTGCATATTACACGTTATTTACTTATTTTGTGTACAAGTACAACGTAGTGGGCGTGAGTTGCGCTGTGTAAGTTGATACATATATGTGTATAAGGTGCTTTACGCTTGCATAATATGTTGTACATTACTTTTAACTATGATAAGTCGTTTTCTAGCATGTATTCGGTAATGTATGCGGATTTGTCTCCATCTTACGTTCTCGATAAAGAGACGTGTTTCTCGATAAAGGCACGTGTTTAAAATTTAACACAATATATTTATTCATGTTCATACTTCACTATATCTTTATTTATTTAAATTACATAGTTTCATCAAATAATTTTAATCAAATGTTAAATTACTTAACATATAAGAGTAAATACTTATATTTAGACATAGCAACAAGTAAATACAAATATACACTTTTATGTAATAAGTTTAGGTTTATCGCTCTTCATTATCATCTTACAATATTATATAATGATGATAATGTTATCATAAATAATTAAATCGCATGTAACATCCAACATTAGTATTCAAGGTTCATGAATGACGATTAATATTCATGGCCTACACTATACTCGTGTGTGTGTCGCGCAGTGGTCGCTGTGGAGTCATGACAAGACACAACAACGTTCATAACCGGAAGACATCACGTCTCATCTCATCGAAAACATCGGTTTGCGCGTTATGACATGAGGTTTTTTTTAACAGAGCGCAAAGGAATCTTTCCTGCAAAGCCGGTAACAGATTAACCACTTCATGGGTGTTGCAACTGTCCACAGGTAACTGTAACTATTTGCCAATATGTGGCCCCATTTTCTTGTTTGTTGTGCTGATTATATAAAAAAAAACATACACGTCATCAGACTTTTTATCACTCCCTGTAACACATTCTTTTTAGAATGAGATACGCTAAGGACTTCGATACTTAGTAATTGTCTGTGATCGTTGGTCCACGTGTACCTATACTAAAACAGAGAAGTCCTCATAAGTAAGAAAACTTCTGCGACTAAGTTTGAATAGGACTAACTGATACTAATTATTATGCGATTAATGCGATACTGATTGCACATGTACAAACTTATATGTTGAATGGACGAATGTAAAATATTTTTATTCATACGGTCCTATAATCCATTATTAATGACTGAATTAACATCCACTCACGGTTCGCATCCTAAAATTCTGTGTTACCCACAAAAAACTGTATCAGACATATCCACGGACAGCAGCGGCCACTTGTATTTTCCGTATATTACTTCGCTACTGAATCGGCTTAAAACACACATTCCTGTATTCGTTTGCTGTTTTATCTGCGTAATATACCGACCCGACACGCTTTACGACGCTCAAACTATCACAATATGACGAAGAGAGACATAACACGATAATACCGAGCCGCATTCCGGTCGAATGTCACACGTGAAACGGGCGCGTGAAGTTGAAACTGTTGTCTTTTGTACCGCCGCGGCGCCGGTACGCACGCCACGCGACACGTGTCACGTGCTTGTGATAATGGACCTCAACACTTGTGTCTAATGTATTTCTATCGCGGTGTAATCAGCTGCACATATTTCTATTAATATGTTAACGTAACATTACGCTTGAAATCCCCAAAAAGGAACACAGACGAGTATGAATCCCACTATGGAATAGTCGGTGCTGTCTATTCTTACAGACTTGCCATGACTTTTGTATATTAAAGGTTTATAATTAATCTAAATATACCATATCGATTCTATTATTCCCATTAATATAAATATGCATATTTGTCCGGTCTCATGTGTTAATTGAATGTGTTTTTTACCTTTTACATCGTTCCACTGTTGGAATACGAGTCACCTCTCGGAACGTAATAATTAGGCTATAGTTTTGTCACGCTGACCAAGTGCACGGTGGCAGTTATTTTTTAGCGATCATTAAATTTAAATTGTGTACTGTACAGCAGTCTATTTCAATAGAATTTGAAATAGAAAAACTTCAAATATAACATTCAATTAGGTGTTCGTTGTTTAGAACAAAATCGACTTCGCTACGATCAATGAAAGCTCGTAAAGTAAGAGTCGTGAAACTGGACGGACGATTTAACAGATGTACATACATATGTGTACGTACAGCTTTATAGTTCCACACGAATGTCTCGGAAGCGTTTGAAGTCTGCTAATCAACCCTTATTTTTAACCCATCTCGTTCTGAAAGGAGCCCAACAGTGGTTAAACAAAAGTTATACGACGATAATATCGTATGTACAACGTACTTTATGTCTACAACGGAGTCTTTATTCTCAACTACAATTTCTACTTGCACTCTGAATAATTATTAACATTTTTACACGCATATTATCACGCCAGGTCTTTACGGGCTAGGCAGCGAGCACCAACCACTAAATAGCTTTATCCTTACAGACCTGCCGTCCTTCTACGTTCATCACTCTCTCCACACATGCACGCCGGTTAACATTTGTAATAAAAAACTGACAACATTCAAACATTATATATTTTTAATTGTTACTCATAGTTTTATATTTTTATCTACAACAGTTATACCGTCAGAGCAATGCTACATTCATTGGGCAAGTGTCGTGGGTGGTTGTGAATGAACCAAGGCGAACTGGCGTGACGTAACGGCCGCCATTATAGACAAACGTTCGCCAACGAAGGTGATCGTGCTAATAATACCACCTAGATACGTACAGTTCTATCAATGTAGATGAAATTCGATTTATAATAGTCTCGCTTGAACCAATTATAAACATTGCTGCAATGGTTATTGAACCAATACTCATTTGGAGTGTAGGACAAATATTTGTACTTTGAGTACAGGAATTTCTTACACGTGTCCGTATAAAAATATGAGTGCACTATTAATATCTATATTATATTTAAAACGTAATTCGCGTGTACTACACTCCTTTGCCTACCTCTTGGGGATTACAGTCGTGTTGTTACTTAACTTTCAAATAACTATTTTATCGGGGATCTGATTACCATAACACAGATTGTGCCTTTCTTGAGAGTGTATAATCGTGTGTGGATATGTATAAAGACATTATTATTATTTGAGTGTTTTTTGCACTTAGGTTCACCGTCATAGGTAGCCATTGAGTGAAGATGTACGAGTGAACACGAGAGAGTTATTGAGGCTTACGTGTTGATATGTACCGCCAGTGCAGTTTACGTCGACATCGCCATTCCACGGTCGTACGAGTACAATGAAAATCACTTCACTGTCCTATGAAGAGCGTTGGCGAAGTGCACACATCGCAGACTGTGAGAATTCAAAGGAATTGTGGCGAATTCAATATAGTTCTCGGTCGCCAGCATGTATTATGTATATATACAGATGCATTATCTGATTATATATATATATATTCATTCATGTCTTTATATACATATATTATTACCGACGTAATATTTTGAATAATCATAAAATTAAGCAGATTTAAACAATAAATTGAGCAGAATTCTTTACCGTTGTGCAAAATGACGAAGAACAAAACTATAGTCAACACTCATTATTTGTTTTCTTATTAAGAAACATATGTAAAAATTTTAATTGATAATATAGCTGTATATTACAGCACGAAATCCTATTCAAAACAACATTACTTGTGTTAAGGCTTTGTAGTTTAAAGTCCCTTACTTCTTTAAAGGTTCTCGCTTGTTTCAAAATGCTTAATTGTTTTAAGATACATTCCTGTTTTATGACTTTTATTTGTATTAAGAACGATTGCAACAGATATAGGCACGTAGTCGAATGTCCCAGCCCTGGATTAGTGACAACATTCCTCGTGACCGTGATACAAAACCTTGAAAAAAATTCGCAAGCAAAATAAACCATAACTCTATGTAATAGAAACATAGACATATACAAGTGTATACTGCACGTGTAGATCATCATTGAATTTAAACAAATAAAAATTCTACCAAAGTATGGAATGCAATTATAAATCTCTTTGCATAATCACGTTGCCTTGGCTCATTCATCAACGCCTACAAGCGTTCTCAATGAACACCAGCTATTCAAGCATCGTACGCGGTGGAACAGCGTCATGCACTAACGACGCAGCTTGTCATATTAATCACGTACGACATCCGGACACTGTGTGAATGTATGTATTTATAATTTCGACACGTGTATTGTGTCTAGAAATGGGATAACGTTATACTTGAAGTCTGTTCTATTTCTAGATTTAATTAAGGTTTCGTTGTTGGCTCCGATGCTCAATATCCGGTGCCCGTTGCTGTTATTACTACTTTGCTGTCTCGCTAAGTCGCTTAGGTGATAGGTAGAGAGTACCAAGTACCAAATATATATGTCCTTATAAACTTGAGAGATTCCATATACATTCATCACTCTCCTCATAAACGCACGCCATTTAACGATGACCATCATATAATGTACGGCTCACTCACGTTTTTCCGAAAGAGTCTGCCTAGAGTCGAACACGAACAGACGCACCGGTGTACCCGATCTGCATATGTAGGTCGCATCCAATGGCGTGGGGTTTGAGTAGGTACAAACCGCTAATACGCGCGGAGCGTTTTAATCAATTGCGAATTACGAAATGTTTAGAACATTCAACACGTATTGCGTATTGCGTATTACGCACGCATAAAATTTGAGCTGCCAGGTGTTGTAGTCTGTTCATGCCTTTATAAATACATTATTAATATTATTGTTTGTGTTTCTTTTTTGTACTTGTCTACAAATCATGGTTACCTCCAGGGTTGCCTACAGGGCTGACTGGTGGAGAATGTCACTAGGCATTAAGTTCGCCCTTTGTAACGAATATTACGGCGTATAATAATGAAACTATATAAGAATTACTGTATCTATATATAAAAATACACACTTTAAACTGCAAAGACCTGGACATTTTAATAACTTTTAATGATATTTTTTTATTTTTCTATAACAAAGCCACATGAATATAACATCGTCATGCCAACCCCCTTATTGGGTAGGCAGGCATAACGAAGCTTTAAATATCTTTACCCTTTTAAACCTGAGTTGCTTCTTGTATGTATATTCTTCACTCCAGAAACCTAAAGGTAAATGTTATTCATACAACATTTATTTTCCATAGCACACACGTTTATTACACGTTTTAATATAACTTTACCGCGATGAATAAAATAAATGAAAGAGAATAGATGTAATGTAATCACTTGGCAATTAGGTATGATTTGTGCATGTCGGATATATGGTGGTGTCGCATCCGGTGATCGCATCTTGCATTATTGATAGCTCGGCCGCTTTGGTGTGACATTGGCCTTGTGCGCATTGTCGGAGCAAATTTTGATATGATCTGGTCTTGGTTTCGATCCCTTTCGTTTTTCGTTCTGGAATCGAAAGCTTTAAATTCCTAGTAGTACCTCAAAGGCTCGATTTGTGTTCGGTGTATGGCAATTGGCTCTCCATAATATTCCACAATTCGACGCTTCTTCGCCGACATCTCCGGGTATTACAGGCGTGATGTTACATAACATTTAAAAAATGTTAAATATACACGTTGTCGAAACATCGTAACTTTTAATTTAATTACACAAACAAGTTGCATACACATTTCCGACTAACAAACTCGCCAAAATATTTCAAACAGCATATAATAAATACTGAATAAACTGCAAGCAGAAGTTTCCCCTGCAATTAATGTTAGCGACAACAAAGTTTCCAGTGGCGTTAAAGAAGCGCACAAGTTTGTAGGCTCTTACCAGGTGTCCTGTAGGCTATTTATGCGAGATAATACGTAATATAAATACTCTTCGGTATACTTTTCAGGACAACCTTTACATAAAAGAATATACCGTCATGTAGGTACTACCGAACAATTATAGGGCGACACGAAACCCTGTAGCCTACCTTAGGGTAGTACCCGCAGGTAATGCAGATAAAAACATTGAAAGAAAGCAGGGCGACGTCCGGCAAGAAAGCCATACAATAAAGGCGGGGGTTGCAACCCTTTGTCAAATCAGCATTGGGGAAGTTTTAAGTGATTTTTTGCAAGTAATTATTTCAGTCTGCCAACTTCTGCGATTTGTATAAAGGACAATAATTAATTGTGGGCGAAGCGATTAAAAAGTTTCCGCTGCAGTTTTTATGCAAGGAATTGTTTGCGAAGATGGAAGTTTGTTCGAGCAAAGGCTGGTTCAAGAGGTATTAGGATTTTTTGTCGTCCCTTATGTTCCCTGCAACAAACTGAGTTTGTAATAGACTGGTGCTTATAGCTAACAAACCAAAAACCCAGTAAAAATAAAAAAATGGTGGACGTACCGTCGTAATATAATAAACTCTTTTCTGTCTATGTCACAGTTAGAAAAATTTGAACAGATTTAAAGCTTATACTAATTAACTGTACATATAAAATCGATGCCATATAATATACTACTTTTTCCTCTCGTCCCATATTATGATTGCCATGAATTTTGAAACAATCATTCTTACTATCAAACAAAAGAAACGACATCCAATACAATGTTGACATTAACGTAATTGCGTCCCTTCATAATATCGTTCCGCTTCCGGGCAGACGACTCAATCACATTTTAATCATCTTATTTCCGAATACATTAACAAAACAAAGATAACCGCAACAATGGGGTTCGCAATTTTCTATGACAGAGGCTATATACTTTCTCGTCCGACGAAAAACTCTCTGGCGAAAGTCAAAGAAATTTCCCGACAAAAGATCCGTCGACGCACAAACACGGCTGCTCTTACCCCAAAAGCTATTCAACGGATATATTTGCATAACATTGAATTTTTAGATTCTTGAACATTGAAATTCAATTCTCATTTGATTCGTATTGTAGTGCGGTCATTGTGAAAGCAACTGTTGAATGTTGTTATTCTAGTTTGTGTATCGACAATTTTAGAAGAAATTTTTACGCTCTTAACAGTTTGAACTACACTTTACGCTAGTACCTAAATGCACGATTTTTTTTTATTCCTGATTTTTTACACGAGGACAATACCGTTATGTTACGAAACGCGACAATAGATTGATATAATTACGCCCTGACACCATGACGACTCTTTGCGTTGTGTCATATCAATTATGGTTTATATTATGCTTTACACATTTGCCTTCTCAATTCTGCAACGCGAAAGTGAGGATTGCCTAGAATTTTAATATTATAATTTACTAAACAAATTATCAAAGCTATCGGCAGCTTTTTGATAACACCTCAATACTATCTTAAACAATATCGTGACATAAAATTTTATCCGCCATTAGAAGCAGACAATTTTTTTCTCAATATGGCTTCATCTTTTTTTAAATATTACAGTCGTCTACAGCAATTTACATGCACGCCAGTAAAAAAACCCAACTTACCACAATAAAATTGCCCGTTCCATTTTAATCGTTCGGTTCAAGTGGTCGTAAAAGCAAGTGTTTATTTATCGCGAAACCCGAGCACACCACTTGAGTCTCGCTCGTATATTCATTAGATTTTAATTTCATTCACAAGCACTTCTCAAGCAAAGTTTCACATATTGTGATGAGATACATTCTGAAGGGGAGGACGGAGCGCGCGGTCGAATTATGAAGTGTGCGCGCAAAGTTTTGGAGCCGTTTTCAATATGAAGATAAAATGTGTCTTTAGGAATATTAAAAAGGTATAACATAAGCCAGCATTAGAACGCGATTCAATATGTTGTATACAGTTAAGATTTACGTAAAAAATGCTTAATTTTTGCACTGTTATATATAATATCAAAATAAATGCTAATAAGATTATTCATAGTATGATGATGTATACAACAATCATATATTTATTACGTGCTAACAGAAAATTCCAAATATATAGAAAAGGAGATTCAATTTTTGTAGAAATTGACAGATTTTCTGTTAATCCTCAATTTAAAATAAAAAAAGTAATGAAAGTTAATTGAGAATCCCGTTGACAAATTTTCACTGTCGAACTAAATCCGCGCCGATTTAGTTCCAACGTGAAAAAAATCTTTTCCGGCCATTTTCAACGCACAATCCGCAGTTAGTTGTCGAAATCCAGGCTTAGATAAGCCATATGTTGATACATTGATAGTTCCACAGTTCAGCTAAAAATAAATGTCAAACGTTATGTATCAAAAATATGAAATCCTATACTTAATTTGATGTAAGTGGCTTTGTATATATTAACCATTCTGGTCGAGTCGATAACATTTCGCGATTGTTAACCCCGAAGAGGTAGGCAGAGGCAGAGAGTAGAACCCTCGCACGTTTCAAATAATACAATAGGCGGTGAGCCTATATATTAGGGCACAATCTAGACTATGAGTCAATACTAGAAAATCGGACTTAGAAAACTTCAATGGTACCCCATCCGGGTTTAGAACCCATGACCTCTAGATCGACAGTCCCACTTGCAATTACTCGACCAACGAAGCACGCAGTATTGTAAAAATGTCTCTTACATTGATAATAAATTGGATTCCAATTTTTTTATTCAGTTGGTGTCCGTGCCATACTTCCTAAGTCGATAGTTCACTTGGAGGGCGCCTCAGAAGGTTACGTTAAAGCTTAGCGTGTATTGTAGGCAATGTAGGCAGACCTTCGAGATACAGATAGAACAAAAGTAAACTATTTATTACCAACAATTTTACACAAGCAAAAGCGAATAAAGTAGTTGTTGCAAACAAATTTTGAAAAGTATTAGATATTTTGAACGGTGATAACAGCCTAAAATCTGCAATACTACAGGCTACATAATTTACTGAAAAAAACGAATGGATACTTCACATGGAATCGTTCACAAAGTAATGAGCGCTAAGATGATAGCTAGATAGAATATGTATTAAAATGCCTGTCAATTAAATATCACTTCAAATGCGTAACTCGTGTCGCTGTTAAAAACAATAGGTGATATACAAAAGTGTTGTAAGAACAGGCAGTCGACTATCATTTATCATTAATACCAAGCATGATTTCATTATATTTTTTATATTATACTAAACAAATATCAGGGGATACGGGATATGCTCTCAAGGGAGGTCTGTGTCCAACAGTGGGTTGTAACAAGTTGATGACGACGAAACAAATATATTGATCCCTTGATATGTCATTGTGCGTTTTAACAATCGACTACAAACCAGAATATAATAAACTAGGTATTAATACAGTCATACACCTCTATTGTACTTCTAACGACTGTATTGATATGACGCCTATTCTACGACACAGTTAAATCCGGAACAATGCGAACTTAGGAACGTAATTAGGCGCAATTTTTAATAAGTTCTCAGCGAACGTCTGGTCAAACGACTCAGCCATCTCTTAAAACAGGTAATACCTTATACAATCTGTTCTGACAATCCCGCCTCAAATTGTTGACTGTACACCGTAGGACGTTGAGGCATTATGCAAATTTATACAGAAACTCGATGCAAAACCCCACGGTACAATGCGGCAGCGATACATTTATAAGACCCTCTATCTAATTGCTTTTAGATTATAACTTGGCTATTACTGAATATTGCATTAGTATGGCTAAATATTCACAAATGTAATAGTTTGTTAAATATGCATTTTAATTAAAATATAAGTAATTAGGCATATTAGGACAACTCACACAAAACCATATAATTCCGAAGTAGACAAAGTCTGTATTAGTATTAGTAATCAGACAGCGCAGAAACCTGATTATACCTGTAAAAAGTATATAGTAATACAGATGTTTTTGCACCAATACAAAGAAGAAACACTTGTTATTATGAACTTACTTGCTGGTTGGGAATCGAAGCTAGCTCCTCCAGCTTCACAGTCAGGATTTCTAACCTCTGAACCAACGGGCCAGTTAATATACAGTTAATGAAACAAAAAACAAAACACCTTAGAAATTAAAGTTCCTTATATTACAGTTGCTATGGACATAGAAACATACTCGGAAGATATCTGAATACATCATTTAGATAATTGTCCCCCACAAGAAAATCTTTTCGAGTGAGCTCGTCGCGTAAATTACTTGAAGAGTTACATAATAGAGCGCAACGGAAATATGTCTGAAGAAAGTTAATTTGTACGGAAGTTCGGTCTACGTCGACTGGCGAGGAAAGAGAAAATAAAGGTTAAATACACAATATTCCTGTAATGTTAGCAAGAATTTGTCAACCTCTTGTATTTGCAGACAACACCGCTGTTTAAGTATCTATTCGCCATGAACTACAATATAATTACACACTAAGTAAAACTTAATAATAATAATATCGTCTGATTGATTAATAAAAGCCAATTCCATAATAATTTCTCGCTACCAATTTTAATCTGACACTTTGGTTTCGTGGCCTAATTTTGAGCACTAAGTGCGGATCCGAATATAAATTATTATATCGCTATAAATTAAAATTAAAGTTAAAATTGAAATAGTGACCGGGCTTAGTTTTGATTTCTCGAAAACACATGATTTATTGACGTAACGTGACATAGCTCCTGTAATCTCCGAAGAGGTAGGCAGAGGAGCGTGGTACACTCCCATGTTTCACTAGGTACGTTAACGTTTATTTATTGACCTAACGTTTACTTAGACTTAACTTAGATTTTGACAAACCAATTACTGATACTTGCTACAGAACTAGTTACGGAAATAGGATAATGTACACGGTCTACAAAAGGTATTATATGTATTATTACCACTCTGTTACCTCAACATTTTATGTAATATTTTGGTAGGCAATTGTGTCTAGAAGATGATCCTTAAGTTAATTTGCATTAATACGATGTGTAATGACTGGTGTGTGCTGGTGACGTGCAGCATTAAGCTATCATCATTATCAATATCATACACTGCATTTGCGATATTTTCCGTAATTAAATTCATATACAATTTTTAAAACCAATCATAAAAATATACATATTTCACAAGAAGCGATTATAAGCCGCTGGCATATAACAAAGGATAGTACTACTAGTGACAGCAGATATTGTAACTGATAATGTAATACGAAGGACTCTTTCGGCCATTGCTATCACTTTGGCTCCTGACTGTTAATTCCGTTGATCTGTTCTACTTATTTCTCACATGAATTTATACATCTAATAATACTATGACTCTGAGTATAGTATTAAAATTCAAATTCAAATTCAAATTGCATTTATTCAAAATTAGTTCATTAGAACAGTTCACACTACATAGTTACACGTCCCACGGACCACGGGCGAGCCTATTGCTATCGCAAAATCATTCAACCAACATTTGTACAACAATTTCCGCACTATTCGAACGGGAATGAGATAAAACTGATAATGTGCCAGTGATATAAAACAAACAACAAACAACAAACAACAAATCCAACAACAACGATCAATCTTTACACCTAACATCTGTTCTAACCATATATGCGAAACAGCTTTTAGTATGTTTCAGTCGCGGCCCTAATCAAATTTGGATTAAACTTTACTTGATTAATCGTTGGAAATCTGTTGTGAGCTTAGCTTTGTGTGATACAAGCTTCCTATCAACACATTTTACATACGCGGAGGAATTACAATAATTGCCTGTTCATATAGTAAATTATTAAATTTAAATCTATCAACATGTCTTATTTTGATTCCAATACTTGTTAGACTAATAAATTGCTTGTAATCAATCCAGACGTATCAGTGTCTAACAGTTCTCTTTGTCTAATACAACGCAACATAACTATCACAAACTGGATTCGTCAAAGTAATAACCCCAAACTGGATATGAGAATAAAATTTTAATTCTTCATATATCATCGATGAAATTAGTGGAGAGTCATTAGCTGTCTATACCGAAAACAATTATTAACCGTTAGGCAATTAAACGATTTAATAAATTCGAAACATCAAACCATTATTCTACTTCGGCGTTTAACGAGCGGAGTATTAATGAACGCGTTTTGAATTCGCATTCAGTACTTACATTAACGAACAATACATCCATTTCACTATAAATACCACTCAATAGGCACTTGGGATCGAATCGGGCATCGAGGTGCTTCATTACCGGGAGATAAGACTCATAGGGGCATTGACCGACAAGACAAAAGCAGGTGGAAGACTATAGCCGGCCTCGCAACATTCGGAAATTAACTGCTTTAAACTAATTATTCCTATCGGTATCGATTAAGGAAATACTCTGTTGTTATCTGAAGATTGTAATCATTCTTTTCAATATTGTCTTCCAAACGAAAAGATTTCACAAATACACAAACACCGACCAGACCCGAAAAATACGCCGAGAAAATTAAAAAGCTCTATGAATATAAACACACTCAGAAATCACCGCTTTACCAAATTACGCACAAAGATCTCTCACGTCAAGCGCCGTCAGCCATCTTTGGTCCAACACATTAATTAAAATCTGGCTTTTGAAAGGGAAATATTCGGAAAATATACACGACGGCAATGCAAGCGGAGCGTACGTTTAGTGTGTACGTTTCGTAGCACGGAGCGCGCGTCTACGCGAGACGCGATCGCGACGGAGACTGAGCCTAGCCGTTACTATAGCAGCCGCCGGTTACGGCTACGGCCCGTAGCATCACTACCTACGTGCAGCTACGGGGGTATATTGCGAATTGCGAACGTGCGAAGTCATGTAACATTCAAAATGTGCCACTTTATGACGAACCGCTGACAGATTGTCGTGAATAAACAACTTCAAAGGTTTTGGATATTTTACTCCTTTAACCTCTGACATATTTCGCGTTATGTGTCACGTTTCGTGTTATTAGCACATAAGCAAGTGTGGAACTGTGAAGATGTGTTTTAGATAATAATTGGAACGTATCTCTCATGATAATTTGGTTACTTTTAGTAGCAAAGATGGAAAATGTAGTCATAAGTATGTATGTGTATGTGTACATGATGATGATGTGCGGTTATGTCTATATTTATTTAGGCGCAACCGCATATTTATAAATTGTTTTAATAATTCTATATAGTTTTATACATTTTAAACGGTATACTTTAAATATAATTTCGAGTATTAATACAACCTACAAACTCAAAAATAACCACTACCTAGTAAGGTCAACCGTATATTATTATAAAAAAAATTCGAGAAGAATATTATTTTATTCAACAAGTTACTTAGTTTAATTATTTATTACTAATCATTGTATTAGACAAAATCAGATGACTTATACGTACAACAATAAACGGTGCAGTGTTTCAGAACAAGTCGAACTAAGAATAGGTATGTAGGTATATAATTCTATCAACCCCTTAATAAAAGCCTGAATTTAATATTGCCCGTAAACGAACTAAACTGGAGCCATCTGTCGGCCAATCACGCAGCTGTTGCTCAGACCAGTGACAAATTGCCCCTGCATTAATAATTAGACGCTAATAAGTACCGATATACACCCTAATATTTCATAACAAATGCCAAAAGGTGAAGCCTGCTGTTTTCTGAGTCTACATCTGGGTGGTAATAAATTGGATTAATCAAAACTAAAAAAAAATATAATAAATCAGCTTTGGTAATAATAATAATTGATTTGCCTCGATAATAATAAATCGTTGTCATTAACTAATAGTTGTTAAAACTAATACTTGTTTAAAACGTATAAATAAAAAAATATAAGAAATACAGATCACCAGTACCTCGTCAAATGATCTGTTGTTTATAAATTTAAATCATTGTTAAAATATAGTTTTATCTATATTTGTAGTGAATTGGAGGCTTCGCTTTAGTGAATCATGAAGCTAAATCGGTTTTATTTCGTTATTGTTTTAATTAAATTCAACTCGTTGGTTGGTTGGTTGGAACGGGAGGTCCTGGGTTCGATTCGATTTGAAGGTAGAACCTCTAGATCGGCAGTTGCGTTCGTAGCTTCTCGACGGACGAGGCAGTCGTTTCAACATCGTTTGAGTTACTGGTTTACTACTTACTACGTTAAATTTATATTTATTATTTCTAAACACAGTAACTTTTAATGATAAAAAACGAGAGGTAACAGTTTTCGAAATAAATAAACTAAAATATATCCTGAAATTTCTAATTAGGCGACGTAAAAATACTTAATGCAACATTAAAATTAATTTCACTACAATCGCGCTCTTATGGACCGATTGAGCTGTAAACCATAAATTAACATGTATGCCGCAATGGAGAGCGAATTTCCAGTTACAAATTCATTAACGCACGCTTATTGGATATTAATCAGTATTCAAAGATGCCTCGAGCACATACTGTACATTACATGCATTTGTCGAAACATGTATTATTAATGTATTATTTCACGTAAATTTACTGAGGTATGTATCGTATGCATGTATGTATGTATGTTTAGTCGGTATCAAAGTACCTACACTTACTAACAACTCCATAAGCAACATGTTAAACAAGGTCACGTAATAAGTTTAACTATAACATACTAATTCTACATATGATGACGTAAATGTTTGTCTGCTTGTTATGCTTTCGAGTCTGAACTGCTAAATAGAATTTGATAAAATTTAACTTGAGGAGGTTTAAACTACCAAGAAAGTTATGTCTTGAATATGTGAAAAAATTGTAATGCACATATTTTTGTTAATAAAATGTTTTTAACACAGTATTAGACGAATTTGTAAGAACTGTTTTGACCACAATACATTCTCCAACACATCTTTACATCCATTAAAAAGGATTAATATAATGATACCAGACTTAATAACTTTGTACCGAACATTTCTTATCTTTTCAGCGATTTAGTGAGAGGCAAAAATTTGAATTAGTTTAGTGAATTTAACTAAATTTTCAGTAGCGGTATGCGTCTTCCCGTGGGCTGCGGTGGGCAAATTCTAGACATTCCTCGCGTACGGGTTTAGTCTGGTTACAGCTAAGGCCATTTACAGATGTAACGCTTTTTTTTAGGACAAATATATAAAAATCAGAAAATTTCTAATGATATTAGTGTGGAAAATATCGTTGAATTTTCAACACCATTTTAATCTTCGCACTTGCAAAAGTTGGGAACCATGTCATTAAACCAACAGGATTGCAAGATAAATAAGATAAAAGATATATTACATTTGCGCCAGTCGATAACAACGTCATCATTTATTTATTCAGAAAATCCACAGCTTAATTTATTAATACCAATCATAAAGCCAATAATGGATTTACATTTCACTAAAAGAACATATACGAGAAATTTCATTTTTCATCATCATCAAGTCTTTTATCACTGCACTTCCAGGCTCTAAGACCACGGGTTGCGATGCCGACCAAATAGGGATTGGTAGATTTAAAGCACTTTAGTACATATACAGTTATCATTAATAACTCGATTACTGGTTATCAGTTAGACTATAAATCTATATTTACTCCGTTTACACGTTTTCGCGCTCTAATTAGTACAAACACGTCGAGGGTTTATTCAATAAAGATACTATTTCTCTTATTCGTAGTCATATTTTATACAGAAAAAAGAAAAATATTAAACGACAGAATAACAATCGTAACTTGCATTTTTTACCTTGTATGCTAAGCTTTTCGTTTTGACAAAAAACTAGTGTTTCAATGGCTATATGCAGTTCTTCTGTAAACACCCTACGAAGATACAGTATATTAAAGCACTTAAGCAATGTTCACAATGTTAAGTCTGTGCTTACGTTTAATCTGGTCATGTTTGAGTTTTTTCAGTATTTGCGTTGTACGATTCAAGGGCTAGTATGCATAATATCTCCGGAAACGTTGTATTTGGAAGTGTTTATGATTTGATTTGCTTTGTCTCGTTCACTCTGAGCTCGTTTTCAATAATACAAGGTCAAAACATTGAGCGTTTATGGAAAAGTAAATAACTTTCGATCAATATAGCTGATTGCGGCTTAAAAATATTATACATAAATGAAAGGAAACAGTACACGATTTCTTTAAATAAACATTTGATTTTTTATAAGCGTAAATAGATACTGAAATCATACGAAATATCAACTGCAAGTTGCGGGCGAAACGTATTGTATCAATTTCCTTTAATATTGTGTTTATTTGCTTGTAACTTGAGAGCTTTAATCCGATTCTTGTGATTTTGTCTTACATATGTTTTGTACATGAGTTTAAACATTCAAGGAATATGCTTTCTGCCATTGTTTTCCCTTATCAATGTGTGCCTCGTGTGTTTCATATGTGTGCCTCGTTGAACACGTGAATCGAGGATAACATATGTGCTACTCCTCTCTACCTACCCCTTCTACCTAGCATTAGAGTAAGAAAAAAATAATATCTTAACATTTTATCTAAAACTTAAAATAAGTTTTAAATATTGAATTTCATAAGTTTGCAACCGAACGTATCTTTTTTAACTATCTCAATT
>DWFO01000965.1:0-17460 GCA_018246595.1 Mimoniades nurscia nurscia | reverse complement strand
GGATGCCGTCGACAGATATCGGACCCGGCACGGCATGTTCATTGAACATGACCTTGGTTTTGTCCAAGTTTGCTACTTGATTTATCAAAATTGAATCGATTCGATAAGAACAAATAAGGATAACGCTATATGCGTGAGCCCACTGCGACAGGATGAACGCCATAAGACTGTGCGTACATCGCTAGTCAATAGGTATCTATGTCTTTAGCAATTGAGGTTGCGAAATTTATTAAAACTACAACCGTTATTTGTTGCGATTATGAATTGAAATGAAAGAATTATATTATGTGGAGTTGAAATCTAAGAAAGTTATTACTATAATACTTATTAGGTATTATAAAATTTGAACACAACTATGTAGTTGTAGCCACCGATGATTGTACACTATGTAGTGTACAATCATCGGTGGCCGTAATTTATTCACTTAAAGGTGGAAATTTATAACTACCAAGTAACAAAGCCGGTCTCATTTATCAGATATTTTAAAAATTAATATATGTACATAAGTGTTTGGGTTAGATTATTCGGCGTTATTATGTACAACATTACGCTTACTATACCTACTTTGCTTAATTACTTCAAGGTGGTAATAATAATAGATTGTTAATTTAAATATTAATTTTCTATATTTGTATAAATTTTTCTTCAGTAAGTCGAAAATTAATACGTCTCATAATTTAAAAAAATGGGCAAATAAGTCACAATAGAAGAAAATCTTAGAATTAAAAGAAATTAAAATGTTACGGAAGAATGGAATGAAAGAAGAAACAGAATGTACGTATAAAGTATTTATAAAGAGTTATAAGCGATCGATCAATAATACATTGCGACACATTAAACTTATTGCCCTATTACCGAGAAACTGTATTCGCTATAAAAATATTTCGATTAAAAAAGATGACAGAACCAGAGAGACATGGCGGTGTTTTTCCGCGCTCTAAATTCATTAGAAAACTTGCGCACGCGCATCCGTCGCATACGCACGAATGTCGAGCGGGACACATACCGGGCTTTTTGCGCGCCACTCTGTCTAACGAGATTGAAATAATCACTTGCCTTCCAAGGCAGTCTTTGGTTCTAAGAATCAAAAAATTCGAATGAATAATAATACTTAAACGTCTCATTTTTTCGGGCAAATTGTAAGGCTCGCATAAACATAAAGCCCGTAAAAATGATTGATCAAATTCTGACAGTAAAAAAAGATTTTTATGTTTTATTTTATACATAATAAACATAATAGACGTTTTTTAATTATTTATGTGTACCTACATAAATGTATACAAAAATGTACATAATTTACTAAATATATAAATTTAAATGTCTTATAATATAATTTTTATAATGAAATATTGGATAATTATTTATATACACCAATACAAATTACTTTATTTGTTCTTTTAGTATTTGGATTTTATAATTTTATTTAACTAATTATATTGCTATTAAATTCATTTCAATTATTAATTACGTGAAATCGCGGATGTCTAAGATTAAATATTGACATTAAAGCAATTTCTAACTATTAATTACACAAAATTGCACATATAAATAAAAATGATTAATAAATCGTGAAATAATAAATTAATTTTAAAAAATCAGAAAATTCAAGAATGAACTACAAAAGCAAAACCAATCTCTACCGCCAACACAATAATAATTGATGAAATGCTAATATAACTTTTTCCCGGTCGTACTGCTATGCCCTTACTTCATACAGTCTTAGTTGGTATGACCAATTATAGCTCTCCAAATCGGGAGAGTCCAAGTTTTTACGATGTTCTGGCGTGCCTCGCAGATGTGGATTTTGGGACATGTTGATCATTCGTGGAATAATCCACAGCTCTTCATGTCAATTAAGACTAGCATGTCCGTTTAAAGTAATTATGAACGGAAAAACGATGAAATGCATTTCAATTATTAAACTTAATTGATGTCACCTTGTATTTTGTAGTAGGTACCTTCTGGAACTCTAACCAATAATACAAATAAAACAAAATAGGAGTACATGTACTACATATTTCCAAACTCTAATAATAAAAACAATAGATAGTTTATGTTTATAAAAAAAATGATATCAACATCACGAATGTATTTCGTCGAAGGGGTAGGCAATATTGGTTAAGCCTATTTTACCATATATACACCGGGCACATTCCAGAATCCGAGCTACCACTGGAAATATCAAGTTAGAGAAACCAAAACCGAAATTCGAGGTTCTGTTTCATAAAACAATAACAATAAACTCGTAAGTTCACGTCTGTAATTCTTAAAGAGATAGGCAGTGGAATGTAGTACAGTCCGACCTTGCACCAGTAACGTTTACGTCCCACTATGGAATAGGTGGCGAGCTTATTGCCATGTATGAACATCGGGCACATTTCCAAACTCTGAGTCACTACTAGAAAATTTAAATTAGAGAAACACCAGTTGATTCTGACCCAGGATTTAAACTCAGGACCTTCCGATCGGCAGTCGCGCTTGCAACCAAAACGACCAACGAGTCAATAAAAAATTATGATATCAAAACAATATCTAACAATAAATTATAATATATTGATTATAACAACATTTTTTTAATCTGTACAACGGTCTACCTGCCATTGTTTATTAACACTTGCACCTGCCCAGATGTCACAAGCGTAAAATTATGAATGGATGAGCTTACGGACCGAGTACCTTGTGATTAAGGGTAGACACGCTACTGATTGCTAGCTCAATTGGGTGTTATACGCCAGCCCGCCCATGGGAAATTTATAGCATGGAGAATCGGGCCATCGAGTGGTCAAAATTTATTTATATATTTATTCCTACATAATATCTTAAGCTAAAGAACACAAGGGCATATTTAATGTGCATTGCATCCTATGCCAACACTAAATGATGGAGAAAATATGAGCTAAGTGCATCCTTCACGGCGATACTTAGATACAAATTCATGTGATTTAAATATTTGCGATGTTATTATCAGCGTCATGAATTTAGTCGTTCCGCTTTGAAACACCTGTTTCCTCTTAGGATTAGAACGAAGTTTTAATTCGGTCATAAATTAATATGTAATATTTATTAAAATGAATTGTATGAATACAGTGACACGAAAATATAAATTCGTTTTTGTTGACAACGCTGCTACGCAATTGTATTTTTTTGAGATATATTGGCCGTACAGGTGGGCCATACTCGATAGGAACCCATCCAGCGTGTGACACAAATGAACTTGAATTCAAAAATCCAGTAAAAAATAATCATAAAATAGTACAAGAGGAACCAAGCAAAATAAAGCGTCCCATTTAGGATAAAACCCTTATATTTATAAAAAAAAAAGAAAATAAACAAGTTATACAAAACGCAAGACGAATGATTATTACAGGCTTCGGTATCACAGTGGCTCTTAGTTTGACAAAGAAAATTAAATACCATGAAATAGGAGCATAATGATAAAACATAATGATAACAATTTATTGCAACGATTGCGAATGACAAGAGCTACTCGTATAGTGACAATATAGATGTCACAATAGTTTACAATTTCGAAAAATAAATGGCACATTAAAAGAAAACAATCTTAACAGCAATAGAACGTGTTCTGAGATAGCGGAACGAACAAAGCTTCCTTCTTTAACATATACAAAGCAAAACATATACAAAGCGCTGTGCAGTACGAGTGGCGCATGATTAGCGGTGGACGCGCGGCTGATTGCTAGCCCAATTGGGTCTTATCCGCCCGCACATGGGGAATATTTTTAATCAACACCTCCATTGAACTTACGAGCGGTCGTACGTGGCTTCGCCGCGCAGGATCGTACTCGACAAAACTCAAATAAATCATATGTGGTTATTCTATATAGTTCATATTCTTATGTGGACGTATACAATATTATGAATAAACTCATGCAACGTATGAATTATTTTTCGAATTATTACTGCCAATGAAAATTAAGTTTAGATAAAATAAATTCAATTACAATAGGAGCAAGTATCTTACGTATTATGAACTCTATAGAATAGAAAATATGAGTATACATTAGTGATTGATCTAATTTACACATTGTAGCAAATGTAGCGGATTTAGGATAAACATACATACGTATATACATACCTATAGTAGCAGATATAATTATTGCAGCCAGACAGGAAAACATTTGTGTGTGTCAAATATGCCATACTACGTCTATTAATGACATAGTTCTTGGTCCGAATTTAAGTTAGCATCCAAAACACTCGAAATGTTTTGTTTTTATTGTTAACTATCATTTTTAATGCAAGCTATTATATGTAGATTAGTCCTCCTTACAAGGTTATCACTTAAAACGCTTACTCTGTCCACATATTTATATACAATAACAGTCATAAACTATTGAAGATAGAAAAATGTAAGATTCAACTTTCTCAAGCAACACATTACGTATTATTTCAACAATATAACATATTTGAGAGCATCATATGGCCCGCGCAAATTATTTTATTTGATAAAAATCCGCCCCTGGCCGGTGGAGGTGCGTCAAGCGGGTGGCGGCGGGCGGCTGTTGATTGGCGCTATGAATGTGAGCAGATTGCATCGCCGCTTCCGCCGCCGCTCCCGCTCTCGCCTTCGCCCGCACACAGCACAACACTTCGGTCGACCAAGTATCCAATTATTTATTATACTTAATACACTATTAGTTTTAATACTTTTGAAAATATGATAAAAATAAGTGAAAATTCAATAAATCTCTTTTGAGTTATCATTCCATATTCTACATTTATATATTTCCTACGTTTTATAACATAGATAAAAAAAACATTTAAATGTTCAGCGCTCGGATCTCTCTATGCTACTAGGGGACGATTGCATATTATATCGTCCAACTAAGCTGTGGATTGATAAAATACTAGGGGACGAGATTGACAAAATTACAGTCCTACTCGTATAAGAATGCTCCCGTCATTAACATTAATTGTTCTGGTTGTTCGCTGCTGTTTCTATATACTTACATATATCAAAAAAATCACTGGCATATTATTATTACCTAATATTGAAAGTTTTCATTTGTTATAGGGGCAAAGTAATTGTGCACAACAAATGGATTAAATACAAAGTGATCAACATAACATGCTCACCTTAGCTCCTAACAATCTTTTGTATTGGCTGTATGTACAACTGATTATATAAATAAGATTTTACGTACATTTAAAATTTTATATAGCCTAATAAGATTATTATACAACAACTTCTTATACAATCTTCGATTCGATCTACGATTATTATACAATCTTCCGTATATCTTTATTGTAAGTATATGTTTTATAACGTAGAGAATTTCAGAACAAAATGAACTCTCATATCAGACCGGGTTAAAATTATGAAGCTAAAACTGAAGGTTATTGAAAACGTGACTTACATTTATATAGGTCATGTGGTATGAAATTTTGTACTAACCGACGGGAACAGTATTTTTTTATCATTAATATTCTTCGTTTATATTGTTAGAACAACGGGTGCTTGTTTTATATTGTGTATGCCGCAAAACGCCCAGTGAAACTCTATATGTACAATCCGAATCGAATATACCTCAGATCAGAAAAAAATATTAAACATATGTTAACGATAAGGAGAATAATTAACTGTAATTTAGTTAATTGTACCATAAGTGAAGGCATTTATCTTCGTCCGGTTGAAACTGAATAACCTTTCACTAAAGTTTTGTAATAAAACCAGATAATTATAAACTTAATCGTTATATAATGAGCAAAAATAAAAACTCGTAAATCCTGCTTACTTTTTATGATATTTACGGCTTGCACGATCTCATAAGCCTTTAATAATATAGAGCCGTGAAATCGTAATTTTCTCGAAATGCTAAAGTCGAGGCTATAAAAAACTTATCAACACGAGGATACTGTTAAAAATATGTCTTTGTCTTATAACTCAGTATACATATATTGTACTCCATGAAAATATTATGGCAATCTGAACATCGTGGTGGCTAACTGAAAAGGAGGTTCATCACGTCATAATCGGCAGCCAACTGAGCTCGTCGGGCCGCGCCGCCCGTATTATTAACGACGTGTATTGTAATGACGCGGCGGGCGATCGCCTCCGAAGGTAGAGCGGTATTAAATTCCGACATCTACGTGATAAATCGAAATTGGAAAAGTTTAATAATGTTCGGTTGCTCCGAAAGCAATAAAACCGTTTATAAACGGGCACAAGCGAACTAGACGGGCAACAGGGACGCCGCCTTCGAGCCTTTTAGGGACTCTTAGGTGAGTTCGTTTTGCGTAACGGGCTTCAAATTGATTTTACTCGTATCTCGATGAAGCGATTATTCAAGACGAACTAAATTAAGGGCTGCGCGCATTGATGGGTTGCCGCGGATTAGCTCATTGTCACACTAATAAATTTTAGAAATTAAAATAATTTGATTACTTCAAATTATTTTGGTCCATTGTACCTTACCTAACCATTTGTAATTCGTTAAAATATTATTTTCATTAAAATGGAACTAAGTTATTCTAAAGATGATTATCTTGTGAAAAAATGCAGGCGCGTTTATTAAGCTACAATTTACACCACTAGATTGACGTACAAGCAAGCTTCGAAGCTTTATAAGGATTACGTTTAATATATTCTTCGGATACAAAGAACAATAAACCGCGATTGCAAAATTTATATAACAAAGCCGGCGCGCGTTATATACATTTATCAAATGCCACAACGTTTCACATTTTGAATACATTAGGCTATTAATATTTTATGAATGAATGCTTTACTTTATTTCTAATCGTATGAAGTACATAGATATTGATTGCGTGATTAAACATGTCCTATTTTAGCCTATTATCTTCTTAAAAAATCCTTTGTTGCGTGATTCACTGTGAGTGTATTTACATTTTGTAAACTTAGGTAAGGTTGTGTAAGGATTGTTTCCAGGGCTAAGTTACAATACTTTCATTACTGTTCATCGGTGTAAGGGTGCGCTAGGTAGTCTTACAGATCTCACAACTACGCATAACTACGACTTCATTTATGATTTAATGCAAATTTCTATCGACTGAAGTGTTCAGTTAACATTTGATGGTCTGCCTCTTGGAATGTTGTTTACTATTTGTTGGTTTGGTTAATATTTTAAAACACTTATTTACTGTGTCTTGGCGTTTAATTAAATGAAGTTCTCTATTCAGATGCCCATGGTTCATTATTGTTTACCGCGAAGTACCTAATTTTTATTAAAACAATTTGTAATCCTCAGTAGTTACAATGCGTCTCTGACCAATTTTGATCAGCACCTGTAATAACTAAACAGTTTTAAAGTGCATTTATATTGCCATTAATTAAAATCATAGTGCACACGGACAATCATATTCGTATAATAAAAATTATTACTAACACACCAAGAGTAGCAACAACATCTTATAGTAAACTGACTCCTTGTCCCACTCCACCTTGATTGCAAGTGTGCTGGGAGGTTCCAGCCACTTTTGAATCTTCCGTTTATTTAGTTTTCTCCTAACGTGAACAATGACAATCTTTAGAATAAATGAACGTTAAGGCAATTCATATTTTTCCTAGTTAATCCAAGAAGAAAAGAAAGAGTTCGTATTGGCTAGTTAATTCAAGGAACACCTTAACGTATTAATTTCCTATGGGTACAAATTATATTCGGAATTATTTCAACCCTAAAACCAACGAAACTATATTGTGACCAATAAAATATTTTGACTATGAGTTTTGTATAACATTGGGGTCTGAAAGACAAATCTGATTTCGCTTTGAATTCATCACCAAAACAGAGGAGTATTTTTAGTTATTTTTATTTTCGTTAAAACACCAAATTTTTGCTCCAAAGAAAATGTTAAAGACGACAAATTGCGTACCTATTTTGTAATAATAAGCAATACGGTGAATAATAATATTTACATATTCAAATTACATCTATACAGAACTCCTGTTTTTAATTATAAACTTAATTTGGTTATGATAAATCTATGGAAATTTTTACCTCGAGCTCCAACCCTCTGTAGCGGTAAGGGTAGAGTAATTACTTCTTTTCTTTGTAATAAAAACGGATTAAACTTTACTTAGGGTGGCCTATTCATTTTGTATACTATTCACAACGACTTAAGGCAGGAAAATGTTACCGAGCCTAATACGAGTACGTTGAAACCTCTTACATAAAAACTACACCTTTTTAAAGAATGTTTAAATACAGAAAGTATTTTGAAATTAACTCTTGATTATTTTTTGGCCTTACGAATATTGTGTACGTCCGCGTCATATTTTAAATGTTCTTGTTAAATGCGTCAGGTGTTATTAAATATTTGGTTTGGAGTACGTAACGTAACATCACGCCTATAATCACCAGAGAGGTAGGTAGATAAATGCAGTACACATCCACATTTCGGCAATAATTTTACGTCTCACTATGGAAAAGAAGGCCAGTCTATTACCACACACCGGGTAAAAATCCAGAGTCCGAGCAATTACTATAAATTGTACTTAAAAATCTAAGTTAGAAAAATACGATAGTACCCAAGCCGAGATTTGAAAGCAGGTCCTTGATGTAAAATACAATATGTAATATTACAAATATCTCAGTATATTCCTTTCAATACTCTATGTGTACTTGTATATGTCAATGCAACACATTTATTAAGCTTCATACTCACTACTCACGTACCTAACCATTATGTTCGTTTGTTAATAACATCCGCTTGCTTGCAAACATGTACAGATGGAAGGAAACGTAAAGGAGCATTTATTTTGTCGCTGTTGTACGTGGAGCATTGATATCAATTACCAGGAATCCAGCGTCGCATTGTACACTAACTGTACCATAAAGCCGCTAATCCCGACCGCAAGCCACAATTTGTTCAAACGGTTATGTTATTGCGCCCCGTAAGCCGCCGCGGCCACGAATACTCGCGATTTGATTTTTCTTGTAAAATCCTGCACGGCGCGCAATTAACGAATAGTAAATGAATGTAGTAGAATCCTTTATTCAGACACGTCCAAATTGTGTACTTATTTGATTTGAGGAGTATGATGAGCAAAATGTTTAGGTTGAAAGGTTCTGGTATTCTAATCCGGGATCCTAACAAATCTACGACTGACTAAAGTCTTTTATTATTACTCTATCACCACCAAGACCTTCAGGGGCTAGGCAGAAAGCACCGAGCGCCTAATGTCTCTTTCTTTACTGACCTAACTTACTTCTTCTACCTTTATCACTGTCTTCATAGACGCGCACTCTTTACGATGATTCCTGAGTCCCACCAGCCAAAACTTCGTATCCGTCTTCGTCTCCCTCAGCACCGGCATCCATCAATATTCGCATTGTATATCTCTTCTGTAATTCGAAGTCTTTTTGTTACGAATAAAGAAGCGTTTTATCTGTTGTTATAGTGTTATTGATATTTATATAATTAGGGAACCAATGCGATGCCCCGTTGTACACCATTAGTTTTATAAAGGCGCTAAGTAATCCAAATAGCGACCCACGATTCGTCGAAATGGTTATGTTATTGCGCACCGTAAGCCGCCAGCGACCAAAGCTACGATTTCCGGGATTTTTCTAATAAAATATAAATATTTATTTAGATATTAAGCTTATTTTGAGGTCGTTTTAATACTCTGTTTTCTATAACGTGGCAATGCATTTAAAGTATACTGTGTTTTAAGGTTTTCGTTTTATTAACAATATAGGTACATACATACTAACTTCAGTAAGGCTAGGGCAAAGTTCCAAGGCCTTTTCCTAGTCGGACTACCAATCCACAAATCCGCGCAGCATTGCCTAACTTTACGTTCTATTTTCCACCTGCCAACGCCGCAAGAACATAAGCGTAAAGCGTATAGCTTTAAAACTAATTAAGTGAAATGGATATCCCGCTACCCTTTCATGTCCGGCTTCAATGTCAGTGGACTCAATTTGTCGAAACTGTTATTGCACGGGTCAAGCGACCTCCGCGACTAGTTTTATATAGAATCGCCCATAACAGACAGCCCAGACCGCTCTAACTCCATAGATACTTGATTAAGATGCCTACTTGTGTCAGGTTATTTTGCGATTACATCTGACGCTGACTCCCATAGATCTCATTTAATTTAACGTTAAATAAACTCACTTAATTGTGCTACCAACCGGCTCCCATTTTACCTTTATTGCATCGTTAGGATCCTGTGAATAGTCATAGGATAACCATACGGTGTCCTGGTATTACGTTGTTGCTACGGCGGATTCGAGTTATCAAAGTAATTATAAAATACGTAATATCATGCTCATAATCAGAAAAATAGCTGAAGAGGTAAGCAGAGGACTGTAATTCACTCCCACGTTATACCAGTTACGTTTACGTCCCATTATAGAATAGGTGGTGATACTATTACCATACACTGGGCACACATCCAGACTCCAGGCAACTATGTATTAGAAATACTAAGTTAGAAAAATCCAGTAGTGTCTGATCTGGGATTCAAATCCAGGACTACTCGATCGGCAATCGCGCTTGCCGCCGACACGACCAACGAGGCAATCAATAAATAGTAGTCAGAAGGCATTCAATTGATAATTAAAAAGTCAATTAAAAATTACAAAAAAAAAATTGTAAAATTTTGTACTTTGAATGAGTCACGAATATCAGCATTAGCTGCTCTGTTTAAGTTTACTGCTGGAATTAGGCCTTCCCTTAGGGGTTTTGGCTGTAATAGGTGTGAAAAACTAATTTCCCTGACAGCTCTCAAAATTTGCAAGTTAAAGTGACAATGGGCAGGACACATCGCTCGAACGACCGATAACCGATGGAGATGAAAGATCATCGAACGGCGGCCGCGTCTCGGTTAAAGTAGGGTAAGTCGCCCTCCTAGCAGTTGGTCTGAGGACCTAAAAAACAGCGACGTACTTCTGAATTCGGAAGGCTCAGGACGAGATGAGAGACTCCGATTAAGACCTCCCTTAATGTTCAGCAATGGAATTTCAAAGGCCGATGATGAAATGGCTGGATCAATTTTCATGGATCATTTTCAAACCGGATTGCTTTAAATAGGAATAGGAATAGGAAGCTAGACAATCATGTTCTATGAAATTATTTTACTGTTGTTTGACGAATTTTTTAAAGATTATTCGCATTTTTAAACATATTACCATAAAATTTTTCCTCCCAGTATTGTATGAAATAAAAAAACTAATGATTATTATGTGGTTTTGAAATAAAAGGAAAAAAAAACCAAGAAATATGTTGCTGTCTTCCTGTACTCGCTAATAACAGGCACGCCAATGTTTGGGTAGAATATCGTCTGTCAAGACCGCTAGACTAATAAATCCCCTTGGATACAAGCCGTTACTGATCCAAATTTAAAAAAATTATAAATATTTGCAGAGACGTAACAATTTTATACTATGAGATCGACATTATTCGTAAACAGTGGATTTTAAATTAAACGACGAGATTTATTCTTTGTACACGACAGCATAGCAACAGGTTACCTGCCACTACTACAAGCTTTATGTGCGTCTTTACACTGTACTACATACTTATTGATTGTAGAGTTATTTGAAAGTACACAAAAATAAAAAACGGAAATGACAGACCATAATCGTAAAACATTAACAACAATGTAGATACTTACATATTAATAGAAATGAAAATAGTTACATTAGTCAGACAACAATAAAATATAATATTCAATGTTATCGCATCTTATACAGAATAACATTTAACGTATCACGCATGGGTATTCGAAATTGGATCGAAGATCGTAAGAGGGATTGAAGGACAAAGACGGCGTGGTGTGGGGGGCGGGGGAGGTCGAATCTGCCCACTGCCCACGCACCACGTCCAAGCAGTAATGAGTTGAAAGCGGATACTTGTAGCGCACTCAGAGCGCACGTGTCCGGTTACCCGCTTAATGTTGCCCGGATAAACAATGACGTCCAGCCTTTTAGCGACATTTGTGAACCCACTCAACACTAGACATAAGCTAAAAAGATCCCGTATTTTTGCCATCCGGCTTTTCGGCTCTGATGAGGCCAACGTTGTATTTATTTGTTCGTAGTGCGAATGGAGAAATCTATTCTCTTGGGTTTTATATACCTATATTTGCTGTACACATATAATCAGCGTTCTGTGTCAATACATATGTATGAATATTTACTTAAGTTTTTCTCATAACATAAACCACTCAGTTTGTAACACGTAACATCACGCCTGTCATCCCCGAAGAGGTAGGCAGAAGAATGCAGAACACTCCCACGTTTCACCAGTTATGTTTACGTCCCACTATGGAATAGGTGGTGAGGCTATTGCCATACACCGGGCACATATCCAGACTCCGAGCACTACTAGAAAATCTAAATTAGAAAATTTAGTAGTGCCCGACTCGGGAATCGAACCCAGCACCTCCCGTTCGGCAGTTGCACTTGCAACCAACACGAGCTACGAAGCAGTCATATAACAGTAACTCGGTTTGTTACTCAACAAATACGTATTATTAATAGTAATATCTTTTATATCTATGCATTTAAATGAAATAATTTCTGTTATTGTATGAATGACACTTAAAACGAAACATCGGGCCTGTACCTAATCCCCAAAGGAAATAGAATAGTGTAGTACACTTCTACGTTTCACCACTTACGTTTACACTTAACGACATTTAAGCTTAATTAAAAATAAATTTAATATTGAAAATTTAATAAATAACTTAGCAGTGTACCTACTTAGTTTAAAAGCACAGATAGATACACTTAAGTGTCACCGTAGATACAAAGTAATTGTAAACTTGAATGATGCGTGTGTTAAATGAAAATGTTAGCGCAGTATGCACACGATATTCTCTGTAATCTAACAGCACTCAGCTCCGTAAAGCTGCCTAGTCAAATACACAGTGACGGAGCATCAACGCCGGTCCATTACTGAGCCGCGATACACCATTAGTTCATTAGTGCCCTCGTATACCGCCGTAAGCAGCTTAACGATATACTTACATGAGTTTTGAATATCGGAACGGCGCCGGCGTAACAATGGACAACCTTACGTTTATTACAAATTGATCTTTCTTTCAATGTTTAATATTTATGTACTTTGTTTTAATGTAATTAAAAATATTTGTGCGCTATTTTTACAGTATGTTATATGTAAATATATTGTATTTTTTTAATCGCAAGTATTTTTAACTTTCACAGTGTTGTAATAATGCTGTAAGGACAAAATGTATGTTGAAAATTAAAAAGATTTATAATAATAATAATAATATCTCAGGATCTATCTCCACACACGGCAATCTGATCCCAAAGTAAGCGTCAAGAGAGCTTGTGGTATGGTAACCAGATAGCTGATAAACTACATAAATATATACATAGAAATATATACTTAAATAGATATTTTTTTACGCCCAGACACAGAACAAATTCTTGTGCTCATCACACAAATATTTATTCTGAGTGGGAATCGAACCCACGACCCCCGACACAACAGTCAGGTTCACTAACCACTGCACCAACGGGCCAGTCGATATATCGATCGTCTTATGTTATGTCTCGTTTATCAAAACTAAACTTATTTATAAAATATAAAACTGTAAAAGATACATATATCAATTTAACTAGTTTGTTTTTTCTATGATATCTAGCCTCAAATATTATTACTTAATAAGTTAATATGCTGTGTAAACATAATACGCACTTTATTACCATTTTATTATCAAAATATTGCACTGTAACTCATTACTGAGATACAAATAGCAAAATATAAAGATACAATTCCGACACACATTTTGTAATATGTATACAATATGTCGGTTTAGTGTGTAGTGACCCTTCTTTGGATTCGTGAAAGGCGTCCAGTAAAATATGACATGTGTGTGACGTAGCCTTTGCTGTGATCCATTGTGGGACAAAGGATTACGAATTGAGACGACAAGCCATTAGGTAATTTGTGCTCTTATCATAAGATAGTCTATGAAGAATTAATGTTTTTAAAACATAGGTACCTACTATGTACGGATAATGAGGCTATGTAGTTAGTTACATACATTCATTGGCGTTCCTGATCACTGCGGCAAGGCTGATACAGTAATTAGTTGTTATAAATACATAAGTATCAAATATAAAAAAATATTACAAACGTAAGAACTTGCTTATAATCCCCGAAGAGGTAGGCAGACGAATTAAGTACAGTCCCACGTTTCACCAATTACTTTTACGTTTCACTATGGGCCTATTGCCATGCGGCGGGCACATATCTAGGCTCCGAGCCACTATCAGAAAATTTTAGCTAGAAAAATCCAATAGTGCTCGATGCTGGTTTTAAACCTATGACCTCTCGATTGGCAGTAGCACTTGCGACCAACACGACCAACGAGGGGAGGTAGTCAACAAATTCTAAACAGCTTTACCATCGACCAAATTAACAATGTTCATAACCCTTTTCAATGTTCGAAATACAAACACAAATTTCCTCCTCGTATGTATCTCAAGCTATCTATATTCTCATATTTTGCACTAACTCTCCTTGCACTTTAGTCAAATATAGAGTGACAGTGATGGAACATCATCGTTAGTCCATTACAGCGCCGAGGACGGGCGGAGAAGATACGCCATTAGTTCATTAAAGCTCTTGTGTTCTGTCAAAAGCCGCTTGTGAACCCATTAGAAACAGTATGACAATGCGAATTTACGCACGTCACGCCTCTGTAGTAGATCTTTCCTTACGGCTGTAGGTACGAGTAGGTACATCTAAGCTGCTCTTCTGGTATATTTTATCTTATAACTATAAATGTTACGATATTATTCTAGTATCATTTTATCTAATCTTGAGATTCTTTCCCGAGCGTGTTATTGTGAAAAAGCCAAACCAGAAGTATATCTATTTTGTTCCAGACAGAAATAATAAATGGAAGATGAATAAAAGATAAATAAAAGGACGCATTTTATTTAAACAAAAAATGTTTTCAATGCACATGTGATAATAAAATTTGGTTTATACATATATTCATTTAGTCTACTATCTAACGAAACGTAATCAAAAACGAGATGAAGTATTCAGATTCAGATTTGCTTTCATTCAGACTGTCTTCTGAAGCATCGATACGATAGGTAGTGCCTTTGTGGAAGCGATCCATAAAAGGCATTTAATCAAATGTAAAGTGACAATGACGGAGTACCCAGGTTAGTCCATAGCGCTGGTGATGCGCCGCGCGAAAAAGTGGTATTAGTTCATCAGTGGGTTATGCGCCTTATAAACCAATTGTGGCCTCAGATTGATGCACATAACAAGAGATATTTGTCGTCTTAAAAAAAAATGTTACTGGATGTTAAAGTTGACTGCAACAGCATTTTTTTAAAATAAAGATTAATAGACAGGTATTATTAAGTTACACTCACTTCATTTTTAAGTTTTGTTATTAGACAACTAATTTTTACCAAATGTTTCAAATGTTGGTTTCGAAGACAGTGTTTTATTTGGCCAAAATTATGACATACATAATTTAGGGAAGACGAAAATGCTCAATCGAAAACGGAACGTAAGCTCACCTTCACTTAATCCACTAATAGGTACGAAATGTTTACCGACAGAGCTCCTATTAAATTCGGGACAACATGACTGGGTTACCATACAAGGTTCTCAAAGATTAATGGACTCCAGCGCCATTTGATCCATCACAAAGAAAGGTGGCACATATAAGAGTATTTTGAGTTTTTTCTTACATATGTAACTTATTAGTAGATGAATTGATTCATATATTTTTATAAAGTTCAACTATTACCTACAGTTCAAGCGATAATCAAAAATACACCTGTATATACATAGGTACTTAAATAAGGAGAAGATTTTCTATTATAGACTCATTAATTAAACACTGATAAATCCTAAACAAAAATTGAATCTTTGATAATCGTATTAATAATTATTGATTTCGAGCAGAGTTGGCCACATTTAGCTAGTGAGTTATAAATAATCATCTTCGCGATGTATATCAGATCGGCATAGAGGGTGTGAGGGGGTTTGCGAGGGGAATGGTCCATTATCCCGAAGTGAGGGCATCGCAACAGCAAAGACGTTAGTCCGGCTCTCTGCATCGGCGACTTTATAACGTTATCTCTAACAGGTTCCGTTCCGTCGCCGGAACGGGGTCGCCTCAGTTCTGAAAGCACGGGATCCACCGCTCTGCCTGATAATTGCCTCTAATGGAAAAGTCTAGTCGCTTCGTGCGAAATGCATTCCAAGTTTTCGCTGCTGTCAGATATAACTTATAAAATCTTATGCAGACGGCATTGTTTATAAATAAAAGTAAAGTTCCCCTTTTATTTTCGTTCTGCAGATCTTTGTTTTTCGTATGGAATGTATGAATGTGCACATATTTATAAGGGAAAACGGTTATAACTTATTACATAAATATCGAGCAAAAGCCATCACTGTAGCAACATTCCTACCTATGTATATGTTTTGACAAAATGAAAAAGCTGGCAAAATGTAATACACTTACGAGTATGTTACGGGACATACATATTTAACACGCATATTTACCGATTGGCGTGGATCCGAGGGAGGGCAGATACCACGAAGAAGGGGTCCGGGGAGAAGACGGTCATTCAATGAGATTGCTTCTTGCCGCCACTCTCGAGTAATGGATCTCGCCCAAATAGACTAAATCGAGGTAACGCGCCACCCTATTGCGTTACATTATGGGCACTGAATTTACTCTTAAACAGAGTAAACAATACATTTTCTCATATATATAACAGTAATAAGAAACAAAAGGCGAAGTATAAAGTAGTAGTAAGGACTGCTCATTTCATTTTCATTACAATGTTACTGTAAATAATGTAAACAAAACCATAAAATTGTCAGAAAACGATCTTTATAATAACAGGCGTTGGAATATATAATGCTTCTCTTTTATGAATTTAAAGTGTGCGTTGACGAATAATAATACCTTTTATTGATGTTTTTCTCCTTCTGAAGTATGTATTGTTGTTGCAGTAGCTTACTCAGTTTTAAAATATGAAGTTCTTTCTAACCATGACACGGACATTTATTGAACAACAACTAAGTTGTAGACAGAGTATCGTGGGACAATGAATTCGGTATGGATTGAATTATGGAGGAGGCGAAACAGGGCCGGTGTAGGGCAGAGGGGGAAATGGAAAATGCGTGTAGCCAAGTGGCGCCTAACAGCTCCTGGACGAAGCTCGGTAATGGACTGATCAGATACCACTCGGGCCACCATCGCACAATACGCAACTAGCAAATGGAATTTCATTTGACTTATTGGCATTTCCCATTCCATTGCTAAACATTAGTGGTATCGGTACAATATTAACGTGTTGCGTCATAAATATTGATACAGTGGGTATAATGTTACTGGGAATGTTTTCATAGAATTAAAATTTCATAAAATTAAAAGTAAAGTAAAAGTAACTTCACGCCTGTAATCCCCGTAGAGGTAGGCAGAGGAATGTAGAACATTCCCACGTTTCACCA
>DWFO01000964.1:0-17461 GCA_018246595.1 Mimoniades nurscia nurscia | reverse complement strand
GTTTCATTTTGACGTACAAAAAGTGTTGTAATCAACCAATTTTGAATAAATGATATTTGAATTTGAATTTGAATTTGAATTTATAAATATTTCTAAAAGTATTAATAACTTATACATAGTCGTTCTTGTACAAACTTGTACTTATACTTTTGTTTTTCTTTCAACAGAATCATTGATGAAAAGTCATTCCAACACGTAGTAGGTACAAATTTCACAATATTATGTTAGTATTAAAACTACTTGTCATTATGTTGTTATTTACGAGCTCACAGCTGGGCTAACGATTCAAAACGAAACAGTAAAAAGCGCGGAATAGTCTCCCATTTTTAATAACAGCCAACGGCGTAATTCATGTAATTAACCTTTAATTCAATGCTAGAGAGTTTTATTATGAAAAAAGTTGAGACTGGAGTACCCGCGCACCGTAGCCAACCTGAAGCTTTGCTACCTTGTCTCAAGACATGCGATGAAGGAAGTAAACGGTGCTATATATTTGGAAAAAAATGTGGTACGGCTGCCTATTGCATGCTACTGCGTATTGATGTAAAAGAAAACTGTCGTCTTAAGCCTACTCATTATGAGAAGAAGCTCGTCCCCAACAGTGAAACCATAGCAAAATTGATGCCGGTTATATTGATTATCAAACGAATACAGTTATTCAGAGCATGAACAACAAAATAATTTCAGTCAACCAGTATTTAGTGGCATACATATAACGATTTTGGATTTTGGATGTACCGCCTGGCTGGAGTGCAATAGGTATTGCTTTAAAACTACGAGTACACCGCATGGGCCGAGCGATGAAACTATACGTCGATGATAGTTCTTGTTACATTTACCTCGTTGTCGCCGAAGCTGCACTTAATGAGACAACTGTAGAGACAGTTTTCTCATTTAGCGTAGATTGATATTTATTAATCAACAAAAATATGTATATTTAAATTTCATATTAGAAGTAACATTTGAGAATACCCATTATAGAAATTATCTGTGATTTTTGAAAAGCTGTGGCTAAACTCAAAACCATTGTAGTGGTTTTCCCTAGTTTCCTGACTTCCACCAAGGCTAGTCCGTTCCGGGACATTACATCGTTTGCTCCCAAATAAATGTGTAGTTTCCTACCTTTTTTGTTTTTTAGTCGTGCTATAATGTTTTAAGTGATATAACCGTAAATAGTTGATGTTAAATATTATGTTCTTTTATATATGTTTATTGTTTAATAAATGAAAGTTTTGAATTTGAATTTAATTATTCCAAGAGTTTAATGTCGATCGACAGCCTTTTTTTAAAACATGTTTTAATTGAGACTTTGTGTTTATCATCGTTTATCTTGCCGATCAATAGGTAAAATCGTAAAAGTTCCGTCGTGGTAGTAACTTAAAAGTAACTGGTGATACGTGGGAGTGTTCTACATTCCTCTGCCTACCTCTTCGGGGATTACAGGCGTGATGTTACTTGATATGTATTTAAAACGATTTACATTGAATGACAATTTTGTATAGGACAATAATTTTAATTTTGAAATCTAAAAATATCCAAAGATCGTTTATATTCTGCAAATTATGCAATTCATTTCATTGCAGACCGCAGGCAGGGATTGTCGACGTGGCACCGTTGCCTAATGAGGTTTCAGCTAGCGCCTCATTGGGTATCTAATTGCTTTAGCCATTACACATTACATTCCACATGTAAGCTACGAATATAATGTTGGTCACGTGGGGGAGTAAAAACGATTCATAATTTAAAAACCTAACGAATTCTGAACACAACTAGACGGAATAAATATTTTAAATTACAAAATAATAAAAACCTGCTGTGAGACAGTACAGACGTGGTAGACAAAAACATACTTCTAACATTACATTTTATTTTGACCTATGTGAATACTTTTATTATAAATACATAATTATATTACTGTTTTAGTGTATTCTATATTCAATTCGTACCATTCAATTATTTACAATTGTAATTACATAATTATATACAATTGAATGTAATTTCGAATTTTTTATTAGAATTTGTATTTTTGAATATTGCATAGTATTGTTTTCTGTAATTTTTTTAATGCTTGCACGGATTTACTTATACATATATAGATAAAAACTTGCTTTCAATATAAAATTGTGCACAGAATATTATAAAATCTATGAATAAACAAAAGCATATTCTTGCATGGCAATAGGCTCACCATCTATTCCATAGTGGGACTTAAACGTAACCGGTGAAACGTGGGAGTGTTCTGCATTCCTCTGCCTACCTCTTCGGGGATGACAGGCGTGATGTTTCGTCGTATATTCCGGTGTATGGCAATAGGCTCACACCTACAGTGGGACGTAAAGGTAAAAGTGGTGGTGGAATGTGGGAATAAAAATGTACTACATCCCACTGTCTAGCTCTTTGGGTTATAGGAGTGAAGTGCATACTTCTTTTTACCGACACCGAGTGACGTCAGCGGATTTCGAATCTACGACCAAGGTAACGTAGTCGCCATTTTGTCAATGTTCGAAGCCGCTAAATATAGACAGATAGCCGTGCAGTGTAAACAAATATATTTTTAAATCTTCAACTTTTCGTCTTTGACAGAAATATATATTACACGTGTTTTTACGATGGAAAAATTAATGCCAAGTTCTAAAACGTAATTTTAATAAATACTAATGATTTAAGTTGATATTTTATCTAATAAGTTATCATATTAATAAATCCTAATTAAAAGTACGGAGCATATAATCGCAATAGTCATCTAAAATTGTACTTTAAATTAGGAAATTAGAAATAACAATCATTCATATAAAACAATAAATGTAATTAAATTAAACTGCGTAAATAATTAAACATATTTGGTCATTAATTTCATTATACAAGTATAATTGTTCAATTCGCAAAAAATAATTGATATAAAAAAATTAAATTTGAAAATCGAATTCCATTTACATTAACTGGATATTTTAATATTCGAATTGTATTTTAACAAAAAAAAAAAAGTTTAGCGCAATTGAATTATATCTATCTATATATTTAATCAAAGGACCAAACTTATGTTCAACTTTAATTATAACCAAATATGTAAATTTTTATCCGAAATAAATATTGTTCACTCATCACATCACCACCACCAAGAGCCAAGCGCGCAGTTCACCCTCGACCCTACTCGTGAGAGTAATATACCACTATTTGAGCGCCGGCCAAGCCTCGAGCCGCCAAATATCAGCCATCAATTCGGCAGGCGGTCGTTGCTCCAGCGGCCACCGACCCGCCAGCACTGACCTATAGAGGACTGTACGGGACATGAAGCGTTCCTGTAAATCGCAAACGCCACCGTGACCCAGACCCATAGGTCGTACTTGCGAGATATAGACAATTCACGGGTTCGATTCCACATTGAACATTTTCTATTTATCATAATTGAACAGCCTTAAATGCTTCTTCACCACTCATCTGCCCACTCCGTCATCAATCAGTATTTTTAATTAACATGCAAGGAGTAGTGTCCACGTGGCATGTCAGTTCTCATCTCGCTAAGGTCAACACACGGGTCGCTCTTGGCACACGAGGCGTTCCAGCTGAGTCAGTCGCAACACGACAGCCCCGTACGCGACGCTCATCGCCCGGTTGCAAAAAAGAAGTTATGTATAAATCCGATTGAACTTTCGGCCACCGATCTCGGCGGCCAGCGACCCCCGGCACTGACCTACACCGGGCCCCGCTGAGCCTGCGCGGAATGATTTATAACAATACAGACCCACCAGCACCAGATATATTGGTGTCTCACAACACTGTTACCAACTTATAGATATACATATATAGTGTTCAATTAACGGACATTAGAAGAAAAGAACACTCGATAATCTTATTCGATGAATTTCATGATGTTTCACGAAACTATCAATGACTTGGTATTGTTGATCTTTAATCCACATTGGAACGGTCTAGCGCGTTGAAAATCACACTACCTGTAATAGTGGCAACTAACCACTGCCCAGCGGTGGGCTACAATTTAATCCCCAATCCAACAGTGCGGCGCAAACTTTCTCTCGTCCACGCACGTACAGGATGCACGCGAAAACGCGATAACGAACGCAAGCAATAGCCGCGTTACGATGGCCACATTATCCGATAAGTGCGGGTTCAACAACCGGGTGTGAAGTTGATTGTGCCAAAATACAAGCGACCGGCGTACGTTGAGCCGCGGACACGTGCGCCCGCGGTACAGACTGACACCTTGTCGTAGGTCTACGTATTATATTTACGTGGCTGAGAGCCTGCCCTCGTGCTCCCGACGGTCCCGTGCCAGGGCGATTGCAGATGTCCGCAGACAGCAGCTCGCTCCAGAAAAAATCAGATAGCTTCGTCTGGAAATCACGGTACTGCTGGCACCGCCTTCACCAGACGCCGAGCTCCAGCGCGTCGACGAAGTTCAACGACTGAGACGCCACGATAACACCCGAAATGGCAAACTCGGCAAATTACCAACTTAATAGCACAGTGGATAGGTGTGACGTGAAGCTGAACGATAACTTAACATCGCGCCCGCATTGCCGAGGTGGTAGGCGGCGGAGTGTAGGACACTCCGCGTATCACCAATTACGTTTACGTCCCACTATGTGATAGGTGGTGAGTCTATTGATTGAATTGACCAGTTTGCCGTTAACGGTCATAATTATTGTATCATCACGCCCAGGTCCCGCACGGGCCGGGCAGGGAGCGCGCGTACCAACACACCTCATGTGCATCCCACAAGCGCGCCAGGTCCAGCGAGATCTGGTCCACCACAGAGCGTCACCAACGATTCCAAGCTGAAAACGACTTCGATTAATTGGACCGTAATAAGCAATACTTTTATTCTATTTATTAGAAACCTAAATAGCTTAAATAAAAGTAACTGGTGGAACGTAAGAGTGTTCTACATTCCTCTGCCTACCTCTTCGGGGATTACAGGCGTCATGTTACTAAATAGCCTAAATGTAAGATCTATTCGTGAGCCCCGTATACAGCTTGGGCTGACTGAATGACTCGCGAGCCCTTTTACTGTATACGATTTTCATCATTAATACTTATGTTTGTGGAGCTTTCTAGAATGCTAATAATAATTTTATAATCGTAACTGTGAAAGAGTGTCGTCAAAAATATGAAATTGATGCAAAAAGCCTCCCATGACTGACATGTGGGTCCAGTCGTTCGCGGCAGTTGTAAGTTCGATTCCCGCCAAGGACAAATATTAAATATGTACATATTTAGAAAAATATTTTACAATATATGTATATAAATTTATTCTCTGTCAGGCTACAGTAGCAAAGCCTCCATTTTGTGAGGAAGAGAATGAACATGTGTGAGTTTTCTCAAGCTATCAGTACATAAGAGTACAATCGCTTATTTATTATTATATATATTAGAAATATACAAATACACCATGCAGTTCCCTTGTTACCGTATAGTAACAACATACTCAATTCACCTGTCTCATTTCTGAGTAATTTCTACCTGAGTAAGGAGTACCTGGTACCTGGTACCTGAGTACCTGGAGTAAGGCGCTGCGACTAACATACTCGTACATTAATCTGATGATAAATCCCACGAAACCATGACCTCATCTCCACCCGCGTAAATGGCACGCGCAACCCGGGAATCGAACCCGATACGTCACGATCAATAACCACAGTTTACCCAGTTCGAGACCAAGCGCCGTGCGTTACACTCCGCGAGGCTAACGCTCCTTGAAAATTGCTAGCGTCATTTCGGCCATTCCTTTCTTCGCTTCCTGCTCACCCCATTGTACTCTACAGGGATGCGTTATATGTCAAACGATAGGGGATTTCACGGAGATTGCAATAGTGTTAATATTTTTTAAATCGAAGCTAGTTTTTTTGTGCTATGACGACATATGTATTTGTTAATTTATTGTTTGTTACGATTTTAAATTTTTTATACATAGTAGTACCTACATACATACACATTGTTGCGTTTATTGGGGTAGGCAGATATTAAGAATCTCCACCGATTGCGATTGTACAAAGTTCTTTCGTATTCAATGTTCTTGAAAGTTGTCATGAGGTTTATTAAAGTATTACATTTTCTGTATTTGGGCGCGGTGTATGGCAAGAAGACCATCCCGTTATCCATTGTGGGACGTAAACATAACAGATCAAACATGGGAGTGTAGAGTAATCCTCTGCCTACCTCTTCAACGATTACTCGCGCGATGGTACGCTAATACAGAAAAATATTCACTTTCAATTTAAATTTTTGTAATTATAATACTGTTTAATATTAGAGATATATTCAGAAAATTCTACATTTATCTAGTCTTACAGAAACTTCTTAATTATTATAAATTAATATCTGTTCTAACACATAAATAAATTCTACTCCAATATTGCATCACTATGACACAATCGACCAAAATAACTTGCCATTTCATACACATTATACATGGTTTCGGGCAGTACCGACCCATAACAGTTCCATACAATTACGACTTTGTATGGAAACCGGCGAAGCGTACCATGTACATGGTGATGTCCCAACAATTGCAGACATGTTGAAAATTGGTCATCGCGGCGAAAAATGGCGAAAATTGTCGAAAATTGCCGATTAGAGCCGATCGCGGCAGAACGTTCACCTATCTCGGTCGTTCGTTGAACCTACAGAATTTCGGCGGGTCGACGGCCCGGTCGCCGCCCCGAAATATTTATAATAAACAGAGACGGACAGACACGCGGTGCCCACACGCCAGACAGAGACGGACACACCAACACGTGACGCGGTATAGTGGGCATTTTCATTGTCTATGTAATCAATTACTTTTTCAATCGCAACTGAAAGTTTTTGATTGACCATGAAATTAAGAACTGAAGTGGGGATTATTGAGTGATGTTGTCGTGTGGGCCGAGCGTCCCACGGCGCCCGGCTCCGGGGATGGGCCGTACCGAATGGGGCGTGTGAGTTACGGCGAAACAAGCTTCCTCATTAATCATTTGATAATGTCAAATTTAATTAACACATTTATATATCCGCAGCGCTGAATAGTGAAAATAATTAAAAAAATACATAAATTTTTAAACTTAATTGAAATTACAATATTAACATTTGGTAGGAAATATTTTTAACGCAACATAATAATTTTCATAATTATTATGTAACAAATTCGCAGAAATTGTATTTGTGAGTTAATTTAATAAAAAAAGATACTTAATACTGCATTAAATTAATTAACGTCATATGATTATATTTAATTACTCCATTGTGTTATAAATTAACAAAATATGTTCTAATTTACACTCTGTGTTAAAATGCCTTGAGGAAGAACAAAAAAAATGTTCCAGAAAATTCTGCAACATATTGATATCAAGAATATCGTAAACGAAACGAATCCCTTAATTGTAAGTCACGGGGTATCCACGCTTCAGAAAAGAAGTGAAAGTCATCATTAGATCATCAAGCCTTTGATGAACAACTGTACAGATCGAAGCCTACTTGACCTGCAATCATCCTTCCACATGTTAGCTTAGTAATTATTGCACATACATACATATGATATACACTGCTAATGTTGATACGAACAGACAACCCTTATAGAGACGACCTAGTCCAGCTCCACCGCGCACTCTATTGGTATTGTACTTTATTTTAACAATATTCGGCTCACAGCGAAGTAAAAATAATTAATTTATAAACTAAATAGGCACATAAGTCCATTCAAAATGTCCACCGATAGAGATTCAATTATTAAACATAGATATATTTTATTTTATCTTATATGCGACCAGTTAATTGGTATACGATACCAACTGATTGGTCGACGCGGTGGCGACTAGTTCATGGTAACCAGAGGATTGTGAGAAGTCATACACGACGTGGATGTGGTCGGGTCTCATTGCAGAAGCCAGGATTGGATGAGACAGTTTGCTCACGTCACGAACCGTTTCCGATCCGCCGGCGCGCCGCGGCCTCCGGCGCTCCGCAGACGTCTCCAACAGACGGTATCACTGCGAGGCGACTTATTATTTCCCGGTTCAACGACCACCGCCCAACAGCTGATAACGAGTGAATAAACTCTAACTTCGCTCATTACATATGTCATTTACTATAAAATTCCTGGGTCGATTTACTTTTCGCCACTAAAGCTTTTTACTTTCGACGTGTTTTATATGTATGTATTTTTAGGTGTTACTTTTTTGCTTTAAAAGCAGTATTTTTGGATTTCAAATGGAGGAGAGTGCTTCACTTAGGACGTTAAGCGTCAATGAACTAAAATTAGTACTTCTATTGCCCGCTTGGAGCTCCGCCGTCGATTTATTTTTGTTATATACATAATATGTTAGAAATTAAGTATATATCTATACTTAGAATTACTGTTAGACATCTTTAATTATTTCATTACAACAATTATTGATCTTGGGACACCTCGTAGACATTAATAAATTACGTAAAAACATAAATTCAATGGTATTCCTCCTCTTTCGTCTCTCTTTCTCTGCCTACCTCTTCGGCAATGGAATGAATATCAGGTTCGATTCCCGGCAAGTATAATAAGTGACTAATATTTTTATCGTTTACACAACATGTGTGTCTTTAGCCACCGCGATGCAGAAAACAAATTCTATTGGACACTTGGTCCATACGGACAAAAATATTTATGAAGTGTGAACTCTTGTTCAATATTAAAAATGCTGACATGCTTAATTATCTTTAACTGGAACCCAATCCACTGGTAACGTTTCAAGAACTTTTTTAAAATCGCGCCTATAATTCGCATAAGAGGTAGGCAGGTGGGTGTGGTAAACTCCCACGTTTCACCAGTTACGTTTACGACCCACTATGGAATAGGTGGTGAGTGTATTGCCATACAGCGGGCACATATCCAGACTTCGAGCCGCTTCTAGTACATACTTTCAATTAGAAAATCTAAGTAAGAAAAATCAAATAATACCTGATCCGGGTTAGTCAGCGCTGGGTCCGCGCTGTCTACCCTGTAATGTACCTGGTGCAATTGTAACAATAATTTCCTACAACATGGGATGTTGTATTATATTATTTGCAGTCGATATCACTCCCACGACGCGGTCCGCGCTTTATCGGACGCAAATATTCGTTTAAGGCGACAATCGAACATAATGTTTAATTATGATATTCACAATATTATAGTAATAATAATTTCCGTTATAAAGCAAGTAATAAGAATTGATGATAGTTAAGAAACGGCTGAAAAGAATAGAAAATTGAACAATCCATCTGGCATGGTCGGTATGGAAACCCCTGGTTCCACGATTGGATTTCTAAAATCTGATATAAATCATCAAATATATGGGACGATAAATTGCTATGTAATATATAAGATCGATTGAATTTTAGAAGCTAGGAACCTATTCCCAGCGTCCTTCTAAAAGGACACTATTGAAGGTTGTGTACCAATCTACGTCGTCCTTCTAAAAGAACTTTATTAGCGGGTTCAAATAAAGGCGTCCTTCACTCTGTATTAGAAGCTGGATACAAATGTCCACGGATTGTAACGACCTATCTCCAGGTGGCGCCACTTGCGTGACACGTCCATTGCGAGTGTCAAGATTAGGCGTGCCACATACAAAGTTAGTCATACGAAGACAATGACCCAGATTTGTTGCAAATTATTTAACTTACTTAGAAGCGTACGAGGAAGAATTTATTACGGAAAATTTTTAGGTTTGAATCACTAAACACTAATTAATAGTAATATGACGTCCGGAGTCTGCCAAGTCGCACTTGGCCAGCGTGGCAGACTGTGGTCTTAACCAATACTCTTCTGAAAGGAGTTCCGTGTCAGTGGAACAGTGGAATGATCAAGTTGGGTCGCTAGACTTGAGTTTAAAAATATATTTTTTCCGTACGAAAGTTAATTTTTTCAACGCGTTTCACAAACTAAAATCATACTGAGAGTGTGTAACTGGAAACTGTTATTGGATACATTACTAACTTCCTACATAATTATTGGATACAATTGAACAAATACTCAGTTTTGAAACAATGTGTACAATTAAACCATATTCTCTTCAAAAAAAATTAAAATTTCTTACAAGCTATTTCTTATCCACTCTCCGTATATTGGATACGATTCAATAATTACTACCGATGACACATATACACACAGAGCAAAATGTTTTATTTAGTTTGCCTCGCTATTGTAGGGTCAAATCTCGTAACTCCCTTTAATCGTGTGATCTGAAATTTTCTGTACAAGCAGACGTTACAAATTTCTTACGCATCACGCGACAGGTACTCCCTGCGTCTCCAGTTCTTCGCGACACAACCAGCAGTGTGTCCGCCGTAGTGCGGAGCGGAGGTATAAAATTAGGCCTCGCCGCGTTCTACACGTTTACGATGTAGGTTCTCCGTTTAGTGGTCGTAAAGCGCCGGTCATTCGACCGCTGGCGTTCGTTTTATTGGTTCACAGATTTCCGGGTTAAACGGCGCACTGACCTACATCCAGCTCTGCCTACCACCTGACGCGTGTGTCGTATATGGATACACTGATGGCTCGTCTCCGTATAGACATAATTTTTTCAGCTTATAAGTTCATATTGATCCTAATGGTATAAATATTGTATATTTGTTTCGTTTTACAATTTTTCGCCTCGTCGGCCGAGTGGCTGCGAGCACGATGGCCGGTCTCATCCTGGGTTCAAACCCTGGGTAGGTACAATTGGATATTTTAAGGTAGAATTTGTGGTTGAAATTTGTATTAGAGGCTCGGAGTCTGGATCTGTGCCAGGGGCGTAGCAACAGGCTCACCCCCGTTAGATCGCGGGACGTAAACGTGACTCTGCCTACCCTTTCGGCGAATGAAGGCGTGTTGCTACATTTTTTTATTCGTTTAACTATTTTTAGCTATTTTTTTTTAGCAAGCAGTAAACGTTTAATTAAATACTAGTTATAACCATACCTATTTGAAATTTTATACATAAATGCGATAAACGTTATACAAAAAACGTTATACATATATGTACATATATAGATTTTAGTACCTAATAAATAAAGGTATATACAGTAGACCGAGAGAGTTTACCAAAGAAAAAAAACTATCCACATCCCGTCAAACACAGCACTTGATGCGTAAAAGATAAAATTATTTATAAAAAAACTCCAACAATCATGACCAAGCCATTTTTAGTGGTTAAAACCCAACCTCAGCCATGGAGTCGTACAGATGAACACGTTTAAGTCTAGACACATGAGGCACTTGATGTTCTCTGACAAATAAGTCTTGCAATGTGGAAGTCGAACTGTAGGAGAGTACACCTCCAAACTAGTAACCGGTAGACTCTATAAACGCACCCAATGACATATTATACTGCAGCGAACGAGCAGTCCTGCCACTGAGCGGTCACTTAAGCTCATTGACACCGACAAAAGGTAGTGTAGTCGAAATTATATTGGATTTTTTTAAATTTTCCTATATATTTGTAATCGTATTTGAATAGCAGTATTGATATATTTCTGTAACTATGCCTAAGTACCTACGTTTGAATCCAATTTTTAATAAGGATGTTTTCAAAAAATAAACCGCGGTAGATATATGTAAGATGCTTCATTTATGCTTCGTTTCAAAGTTTTGTTACAATAATTTTAAATATAAGTACTTGTGTGACCAAAAATGTTTTCTATATCCAATGAGAGATTATATTTTTAGAATAATACGTTACTTTCATTCATGGTATAGGTGTGACTGTTTAAAATTGGTATTGCGTAGGCTTCATTTGAGCCTCGGTGTGTGGGCGGGAATCAGTACTAAAGGCGATTCATTATATTATAGCAACACAGTGCAAGATTTTCTTTTGGTGCGCGAAATTCTATATACTATATTCCATATATTGCATCATGAATCGCATTTCGCGCGCAAAAGGAAGGTATCAAATATGACACTTTCATCTCGCACGCCATATTTTTTTTACTGTATCAAAACACTTGATCAATACTGGGTACAACAGCCGGCGAAGGATCAACGCACTCCATTGACACCTAGACACAAACCCATGTTTCAAGCGCGCCATCTCTTATTCAATAGCGGAACTAAAGGTCAAATAAAAGGTTAACGAACTGCGCACCGAAGTGATTACTACACGTAATTGTCTATTTTTGGAGGTAACTGTACGCACATAACAATAATTTAATTGAATCCTACGTTTGCTTTCGGGCTGCGGTGTATATTTTATTTTTATAACGTAATATTTGAGAACGCTAAGTAACCTGGCGTCTGTTAATGCGTCGTGATGACTCGGATATTTATTTTTCGCTTGCATACGGTAATATGTAATGTAATGTCTTATTTGCATTGGTAGCTATGATTGGACGAAGTTGTGTGTATCCATCGATATTTTTTATTTACGCAATTTCTCCGTTTTCATCGGGGAGTAAGAGAAAACCGAACAACGACGCAAATATAGCTAAATACGGATGATTTGTAATCAGTACCTGACAACATTATGAATAGTAACTATTTAACACCATGTCACACGTACTAGACTGCAAAACAGCATATACTTATATGCATGAATCTTTGTTTTTTCTTTTAGTAGCATATGGTATTAATGCGGCTGGTAGGCCCTTTTATCGTGTCGCATAGGTATTCATAATAACATAATTCTGAAGGATTATTCATTTACCTTACGTTTATATAACAAGATGAATTATATTTTGTGCCCCACTTCAATAATAGGGAATTACATATTCATAGAAATACAGACGTTATTATTCATAACATAAATAAGGATAAATAATGTTATAATGCCTCGTTTTAACTATTTCATATAACTGACAAATTAGTTTTATAATAAAACTATACTAAAGACAAATTATTGAACAAGGAAGAAACAAAAATTCAAAAATGATGTTACTAAATAAATTAGTTTTACTAGCGCCATCTGTTTTCAAGTAGTGGATACTAAAGTTCATTCTATTGCCAAACTCAGTTGAACGACCCCGTGCGTCTGTTCTTATCTTTCATTATGAAGTTATGACGCATAATGTTTTTCTTTTTTTGTATCGGAAAACGCGTTACAAGTGTAATCGCTTTCTTTGTAGTGTATTGAACAGGAACAATGTTCGTCCGCACGTGCGCAAAGAATCAATATGAGTAATAAAACTGATTTGCTCGTGACGATACGTTTAAAACACGTGATGCGATTCACTTACGCGAAAACTTATATTCAATGCATAAAGTCAACGCCAGAGGTGTGTTAATTGTAATTAAACAAATTAATATCAGGACGATTCCACACTTAATAATCAACACAATAATATATCCCTTAACCCTTCTTATTCTGAGAGGAGACTGGAGAACAATTAACAGTGGGAGCATAAAAAGGTTGATGACCATATGTGATGGTCATACATTTCTGATTCTGAAAGGTATACTAGGAATAGGTATTTATGGTATCGAATAGTATTTTTTTCGATGTTTTACAAATATTTCATCTTGTTTAATCTATTTGTCATCTGTTTTCGTGAGCGCTTCGCTTTAATGAATTTGAATGAGTGCTCGCTGTTGAATATTAATATTGCCAGTGATTAATTGAAGGCGGCTACAATTTTTTGTTGCGCCATTCAATTGTTATTGATTGGTTGTTGTTCGCTGTTTATATTTACAGGGTGTTCCAATGTACATTAAATACTCTCAAAATGAGTAAATGCAACAATGAAGGCTTTGCCTTGGAAAATAATTAATTCATTTTTCTTTTATCTATGTTCCACTGTATATAACATAAAATACGTTAAAAATACAACACGAAACTCTTTTGAATGCAAATATTTCAAACGAGTCATGAAGTTATTACTCGGATTTATATATATAAATAAATGTATTACCATCACCCCTGTAATCCCCGAAGAAGTAGGCACAGGAATGTACTGTACTCCTATTTTTCACCAGTTACGTTTACGTCCCACTATGGAATAGGTGGTGAGTCTATTGTCATAGCCCCGCACATATCGATTTACTGAGCCACTACTCGAAAATCTAAATAAGAAAAATCAAATAGTGACCCGAGATTTGAACCCAATGCCTCCCGATCGGTAATCACACTTGCAACTACCACAGCCACCGAAGCAGCATAAATAAACAACATGTCTATATTTTATTATTATTAGTATTATAACGTAAACGTAACTGGTGAAACGTAAGAGTGTTCTACATTCCGCTGCCTACTTCTTCGGGGATTACAGGCGTGATGTTACGTTACGTATATTATAAGTATACAGTCACGCCAAGTACCTTAGGGGGAAGGCAAGCAACACCGAAAGCCAAGAAACTCAGCCGTCAGAGACCGGAAGTGCTTTGTCAACATGATTCTCTTCTCACGCGCACGCCGCTACAAAAAAATTGTAGTAATTTTATATGGGTTATGTATGAGAAGTAACGCTAATTCGCATGCGGATCACTACAATAACAGAACATCCTGTATATACAATTGCAATCACACGAAGCCGCAACTCAAGCTGGGCGTAGGTACATTACAAGGCGGTTATCTACACTAAGTAGTTGTGGAGAAAAACATGTAGTTAAGTAATGTGTACTCGTATGTTGAGAAACGAACAAAATATCTGAGGTGTCGAGCGGCAGTATTTGGGTTCCACGTCACGAATTTTCACGTTGTATTACATACAATACATGATACTTCACATATTCACAGCTAAATTACAGTACCTATCTGTGATTGAAAACGACAAAAAAACCTCGTGATGATTTCAGTCAGATCTGATCGCACGCTGTACGTAGCTTGTGTCCTTTTTACACAGAACGAATCCTTGTGTTGATCAAACAAATACTTGTCGTACATGAGAATCAAACCCAAGACTGGTCGGGCCGCCACAGCCATTAACTATTAGAACAACAGAGCAGTGACGATTAAAAATGTCTGTATATGTATTGTTGTATGTGTATAATGTGATATTAAGAGAAAATGTCACTTGATGCCGGGCGAAACAACATTAAATTATTTTCGAGGACACGATCAAATGGAGAAAGAATTTGAAGCGATTTGTTGGAATATCATGTAAATACATAAAAACATTCCTCTGCCTACCTCGTCGGGGATTACAGGCGTGAAGTTACTTTACTTTACTTTACATAAAAACAAATAGAATCTCTTGATCCTCTATACATGTATTGTTAATAAATAAAATATAACCTTAGACATTACCTTATTTACTCTTATTTAAACAGATCTGATGACGTCGTTGGCTTAAGTTGGTTCAATTATTAAAGTAATAACGTATCCTAAAATAAATATACATTTACAATAACCAATTGTCGTTTATAATAAGCTTTAATATTTCATATAATTTCTGTAATTTAATATACGCCTTTCCATATCTTTTTAACTATAACTAATGCCACCTAGCGGCCGCGGGAGCAAACAAACCGATATAAAAACTACATTATAAGTCAAGAAGTGTTAATAAGCAATTACATGAGAGGAAAAACAATACGATAGGTCGTTGTACGATTAGCGAGCTATGCAGGTAAGGTGCTTGATACACTGCCCACGACTGGAGAATAATATAATGCTATTATTAACACAGTGAACGGATGCGAATTGTTTTTTATTTAATTCTTCAAGGTGTAACTTTGTTCAAATGCTTACCGATGATAGCTAAGGTTTAATACTCAAAGCAGTTACTGTAAATAGAGATAATCAATATTGTTTTGTCTATTTTTCCCATTGCCATAATTGTTAGCACATTTTAAAATTCATTAGGTATTTAGATTAAAAAAAATTACTGAGACAAAGGTCGAATGAGTTTAACCATTCGTAAGCAAAAGTAAAATGTGATTATTAGTAAAACTAAATTCGGCTGGCTTTAGTGTCATTGGATCTTTGTCGCTATGTTATCGCCAGCTATAGAAAAGGAGACTTAACACGTCAATAAAAAATGACATAATGCGTCAGTCAGGTCGCTGGCACAGTATTGAAAGCGGTACATCGCCATCTAGTGACAGAAGAAAAAACTAAGACTAAGGAGATTGCGGATGTCTAATATATTTGTAAAACAAACTACATACAATTTAGTGTGTTAACATCTAGTCAAAAAACTAGTCAAAACGCCGTTTTATACACCTACCACACGAAAATGGTAGGTCTCAAACCTTTACGCACACAAAAATATTTTTTTAGTTCTACTACTACACGTTAGATGGCAGACGACGAACTTAGCGCTATACTGTTTTTCTCTTTAAATAAACCCAATTTACAGTCTAAAGTACGTGTGTCATTCACTTTTACCAAGTTAAAATTAACTCAAAATCGAATGCCATGCGTCTCAACACTTTATAATATATACATATATATAATTTGTACCAGACGTAAAATAATAAATCCGACATATACAATATTTTTTTCATTAATAACCACTGATATATTACTGGACTATCTCGTCATATATTCTAAACCATATGGAGCACAGATAAATTATTGCAGTAATTCCACTGCACCAGTTAGATATTACGTTAAAACACCTATCCGATTACATTCAAACCGTTATGTTACATTACAATGCATTATAAGCTCAGAATAATGAATATTCTTCACGTATTATTAGACTTTTCGACATCAACCAGCATGTGTTAAATTAAAGCGTCCTTAAATTCATATTGTCGTAGATTCAAATAAATCCTTGCTTCTTATACCCCAATAAGATCCAAGGACAGACCTTGGACAAAAGGACCCTTCATCCTCAATTACAGTATTACGTAATGCTGTGTACCTTAAAAAGAACGACCTTTACACAGTTGCGTAATACAAATATCTACAACGCAAGTTGATATATGTATGTATGTAGTTTTCTTTCGAGAGTTATCAAATGTTTTTTAGTGAATTGAAATACCTACTGACTACGAAAGTTTAAACCAACTAAATACAATCCAAGAACACAGATAGCTACACAAAATGAATCAAAATTTGGAACTTAAAAAACATTGCGAAATAAGGAAACGCCAAAAGCATTTTGAAAAAAATACAAAATATCGACAAATATATTAGTTACTGATAAAATGATAATCGTAAACCCGCAAACCGCTAGCAGTGAAATTGGTGAATTATTATCAAGCGATCAGACCACTCAGTCCGCAGTTAGCAACGAATTGATACATCTTGGAATGCTTGGCGTGTGCGCCTGCTATGACTACCAAATCGGATAGTATAGTATCAATACAAACAACATTGTGGTAAGAAATAGATTCAGACCTTACTTCCCCGGTTCTGTGAACTTAATGTCATTAATTTAGTACAATTATTAGGTGATGGGGAAGTCAGAACTTTAAAGCGGAATGGGCGTGGAAAGTAATTGATGTATATGAAAGAAACACGTCACATATGTCAAGATTGACCTATTTGTCGTTCGGTATTCTTACCGTGTAAGAGTTCTGGCATTATGTATGCTCTAATATCACGCCTGTATTCCCAACAAGTTAAATAGAGTGACTACTCCTACG
>DWFO01000963.1:0-17474 GCA_018246595.1 Mimoniades nurscia nurscia | reverse complement strand
CGACCCGGGAATCGAACCCAGGACCTCCCGTTCGGCAGTCGCACTTGCAACCAACTCGACCAACGAGGCAGGCAAATTATTATATAAATTATTATACATAACAAATCAAATTTGATTTTTAAAACGAAATTTATTCGAGATTTTTAAAAATGTACCTTTAATCATGAAAAAAATTAAATAAATTCTGTATAAGTTTTTTAGCACTAAATATTTCTAGAATTAGAAGAATAATACCATCAACCTGAATAGGTAGTATTCTAAAGAAATCTACCTAAAAGGAAAACATTTCTTGGCAACGAAAGTGATTCATTCCGTTAATTTATCCTGGGGGCCCTCAGAATCTTTTTCAGCGCTGGTTAATTCACTATATCTTTGTCGTAATCTTTTAAATTAAATGACGAAGCGGAGGCACAAAAGGCATCTCGTAAAGTTACGACAATATTTGAACATCGAGTGGCTTTCCCATCTTCATCAAATACAATGCTGACACCCCTTATTTTCTGAACTCCCAGTGGGACATGTTTGACAAATAAAGGTATCGTGGAGCGAATTCGGGAACGCACAAAAAATTGTTGTGGAACGTAAACGGCGACCTACCGCGAAATCTACAATGACCAGAACTGGGAGACCCTTTCGGCGATTTATGAATTGCGGTATGACGGATCACGAATGAATGGAGACGATATGCCGTCTGCAATAAAGTAAATTGCAAGCATTTGCTAGACGAGTTTGGAGGAACGACGATCTTTATAGTCCTGATAATGTTATGGGCAGGTAATGTTCTATTTCGAGTGTACAAATCGGTCGATTATTGTTTTACGACGGCTGCACATTAGGGGTGTCATCATTTAAAATCGGACTGCCAATTCAGCATGCATTAACTTCAAATGGTAAATCAAATTACCTCGTGTTCATTTGTGTTAACGAGAGTTTAGAGATTGCTTTAGAATTTCATGCCAGGAATATAAAAGTATTGAAAAGTGGTAAGTTGACTAATTGTTTAACACTGGTGTCATAATTTAATGAGATTTATAGCGTTAATTGACTCATTACACGTGCAATTCGGAGATGGTTGAAGCGTCAGATTTGAGGATGGAAAAATAACAAGGAAAATCAAGGTCATACACAAGTGAACTTTACACAAGCCCTGCTATTAAATTATTATGAGATTTTACCAATGACTACAGAATATGTTTCTAAATCTGAACCAGCACGTGAGATTACACGCCGCTTAGATTAATCGGTCACATAATCGACTGTTTCATAAGGGACTTATACTAACTCCACAGCATCGTTTCAGAAGCCAACGTTGCCACTGCCAATATTAATATTTCCAATGAAGCAACGAATAGCGCAATTCTCTACAGTAAAAGCGTTGACCCAATTCCACTGACATATTTGGCACGTGTGAATATTAATCTTCTATATGTAAAGTGGTTGCTAGACGTATTCAATTTGCTGTTACATAGTGTACGGATTAATAAGCTGTGGTAATGTATCCTATGATTATACGGGCATTAAGTAAGTCGAACGATCAAAACTACAAACATTCAATACCGATTAGTTACAGACGTGTAATTTACATTAAAATCAACTTCGTCTTGTAACATGTGAGGAATGTGTCCTCCGTGCTGAAATCAAGTTAACATTGTTTCTAACGTAACATAGGTGCTATTACTATAATTAATAATATAGGTACTATAAAATATAATCCTTGTATGATGTAACTATTGAGAACAATAATTCTACAGGCCGATGATGAAGCAAAACGTATTTGAATGTAAAATTATTCATTTCACAGATTCATTCAAATTGTGAAATATTAATTTCGAAGTATGCCTACTTATTGAAGGCAACATGATGTACTCCAGGAATTTTATTACTAAGAATATTATCCAACTTCTTTTTCATTTTGAATCTGAGCACATGTTCCACGTTTTCCATAGCTTGTGACCGATTTGGTGATAATATGAGATCAATGCTAACATCAAGCATAGTGTAAACGACACCGCACTTCGAGTAGCATTGTTGTCGATGCAGTCATCTGCGCTGGTTCTGACTCCGTCTAAGCAATTGTTTGTACCGATGTTGGATCGAAACGGGTTGAAGGCACACAAGTCTGTACATCTAATTCAATTCAATCACTGCATTGTGTAGACGCTAACTGATCTTAAGTTGCATTGGACACAATATTCGGTGAATATAATAATAGGATGACTGGTGGATAGCAGTATGGTGCGGACTGCCGGCATAGCTACATGCCCTGGCCGCGTACGGGCAGCAGCGTAGGTGGTCCCCCCTCTGCGATCCCCACCCCGGATGCCCTGTGTGGAGATTGTGGGCATAACCCTAGGAGGGACATAACCCAGTTTGACCGAGTACAACAAATATCATTCCTTTTGCAGCGAACTAGCAGTTGATAGACTACCCTAAAAATGTATTTTTTTTCCTCTTATTTTATTTTTTAACTGCCTGTACCGGATATTTATAACTATTTCTTATGTTTACTATGGTTCTCATGTAAATGACTGATGTTGTGTGAGAAATAAAGATCTGTAAACCAAAACGTAACCCTATCTATGTCCAGCAGTGGCCTACAACAAGTCGATGATGATGATAATGAAATAAATAACATTAAAAGGTAGGCCGTGTATGAAATCAAATCCAGTAAAGTACAACTTTAATTCACCTGTATTTCGTTCAACATTTCACACAATACTGCTGATAAGATACAGCATGCTAATCGCCACAGATCTGACAGGATATCCGCTCAGCGGTTAATACAACAGTTACCGACTCATTAGATAATGGTGTAAATCCGATGCTCATTATATAATCATTTGTGGTTGAATCAGCGTACATCCTGGAGTAATATCCGTTGCTCTGTTTTACTATGGCCTGGAGCGGCTGAACATAATAATAACAATCTTATGAATTATTCCTGTCAAGGTTAATTTATAGATCTTTTTTATGTTGCCTTTCGGTTTTTACATTTCAAGTCAGAGAAAGACCAGGGATTCTGTTCTTATTTTTATCATTCAACCAGTTGTTTGTAGTTTGGATCCCTAATAGGCTACTTCGTAGTTGCCTCTACCTCTCATTCATTTATATTATGATTAATATTACCTGATAAGACGGTAACATATAGGTACATAATATGTATACGTTAAAGAAACTTGTAAGTTTGAATTCTTTAAGGTTTGTGTAGTTAATTGGCCAGCGTGGTTAAGTGTGGTCTTAAACCCTATATTTATAGTGTATACTTATGTATATGATACGATAAACGAATTAATTTGGTGGATGTTGTAATTTCAACACCACTATTTTCACCTAAGTTTTATTTTAATATCGCTATGCATAAACCATCCCACTTTCATTGTCTCATTGTTCGTGCTGATTGCTGTGGAATATAGCATAAATGTTTTACAAAGTGTAAAGTTCATAGCGTCCTCAAAATCACAAAGTAAAATATATTCCATTTTGATTCCTACGCCAATTTATTAATATAACAGTCTATGAAGTGGGATTTTTGCCACTTTGTGTGATAATAACATGATAAGTGTTAATATCGAGATAACATTTTCGTTTAATTGAAATTTTTAGTTTTATGAAAACTAAAAGTTGTGAGCGCGGCTGCCGATCAAGAGGTCCTGGGAGCACATCCCGGGTCGAGGATTGGAGTTTTCTAACTAGAATCGCCAATTAAAATTTTTAGAAGTGACAGTTTGTATTAATTTGTACTCGTTATAAGGAAATAGGCTCATCCCTAATCCATAAAAATGGGTGTGTACTATACTCCTCTGCTTGCCTTTTCAGGGATTACAGGCGTGAAAGTGCGTTCCTTTTTTAAAGAAGATAGATTGACATCGAATAATGCAGCCAGCTGAAACAATTGGAGTGAGTTGAAACAATGTGAACCTAGCTTTACATCGCACAGTTGTGGTTGTATCGTATAGCACATTTAATTAATTCTGCATCTATTAAGTTCACTCTCGACTAGTATATTATTGTTATATGCGGTTCATTGTATACGCAGATTATTATTAGGTTATAACAATAATGTGTGTTCACTACGTGACATTTAATAGGCTTAAAGCTTGTTTACACTAGCGTAGTTTATGAATATGAATTTCGAGGAACTTTGTCTACGAAGAATACGCGCAAACCAATTAATCAAATATTTTCGTGTTGAACATCTCAATTTTGCTTAATACCTAATTAATGTTAGATATTAGCCTACTAGCCGTTATGTTTCACCTAATGATGTACTAAAATCTAATATAATACTAAAAGTATACTGACTTGCTCAGACAAATATATTTTACACGGTACGTCAGGGAGCGTGGAAAAATACCTTCATAGATGTGTGTAGTTTATTTTATGGCAGTATAATACTGTCTCGATAGTCGTGTTAGTTGTAAGCGCGACGAGCGATCGAGACGACCCGGGTTCATATCCCTGGTTGGATACTATTAGATTTTTCAAACTTACATTATGTACAGTATGAGCCTGGTGTATGGCAATAGACCCACACCCTATTCCATAGTATAACGTAAACATAACTGATAAAAGTGGGAGTCTAGGTACTACACTCCTCTGCCTACCTCTTTGGGGATTACAGGCGTGACGTTACGTTTCTTACTTGCTTGTAGTGTTACTTATCAAATAAAGATTATTTTATCTTCTTTCTTTCTTTTCCTACTTTGCTATTAATTTAGTTAGGCACAAAGTGAATATTTGTAAACATGTAAATTAGTTACTTGCTCACAAAGTAGGACAGGATATACTCATGCTTATTGCGCCAGTCGTCAGCTCCAGGAGCCCCTCTCCAACAGGCGCGTCAGCCACTCTCTTCCTTAAAGGAAACATACTTAAATGAGTAGGTACTTGAATGACATTGAATTCATAATTTCATAGCCGTTCATATTCATATCCATCATTCTGTCATATAATTTTCCTCCCTCCTCATAACCCGTCCACGTCATGTTAATGGCTTCCTCTTATCTTTTGTGTCGTTGCAGCAACTTTCAAATATCTCATGACTTGTTTGTTTCTGAACTAATTTTAACTCAAAATGTATCAGTCCAATGTATTCTACTAGTTTATTGATTTTAAAGATTAAATCTCATTTTAAATCTCAATTTTAAAACTGCGTCGGGAACGGATCTTTGTTCTCGCAGCAGCGTTCTAGAACTTTCTTAGTTCGCCGAAGAGTCCTGAACGCGATACCCTACACAAATTACTTCATCATTATACATATTTTGTTGTCGTACTAGGCATAAGCTAAACTAAATTAATTTTCTTTGTTAAATATGCCACAAGTTTCTACTTTTTTCGCAATTTGACAACTGCCGACCTATCTTGAGCAAGTTCCTAAGCTATTCGTTTAACTATTCTCATGTGAAAAAAACAACAGGCCTATGGCAACAGTGGATGATAATGAAATTGCTTCCGATATTTTCAGAGACAGCTCATTATAGTAAGTTTGTTAATTATTTTTGTTTTGGAGAAAATCAAGAAATTTACAACCGGAGAACTGAAACCGGGTGCATGAAAGGAGCCTCGCCGAGCGGTGACTGCGTCTGATTAATTACAAACATACACTGGCCGACGCACCCTGGACATTGGGACTAATCCTTTCACCACGATAGCGGATCACTTGCGATCAGTTATTAACACGAAGAAAAGGAAGAAGACCGGAGAACTGATTATAAATTAAAATCATTACGTATATTATGTATATTGTCGGAAATATATATATGCATGTACCTAACAAACCACAGTTATAGAATTCCTAGGACATGTATTTAAAAACTTTGTAGAATATTATTAATTTCTCACGTTGACTCAACATTCTATGCCTATCCTAGCAATTCACTTTCTATTCAATTTCAAAAAAAGAACATTTCCTAAAAATGTGAAATCTTCGTTAACATACCTATAGATACCTATAATAACATATAAAATAACTTGTATCGACAATTCTTACTAAACTTCATCCATTGCCGCTAACCTTGGCATAACAACTGATAGTGAGTGTTGGCAACGCGGCGCTCATATCGGTGGCGATAAACACGTGCACATCAGAAGCGCGGGCCGCCGCCGCGCCGCATGGTCGCGACTGCCGCGCCTCTCCATAATAATATATAATATCCTGTAGTTGTGTTTACGCTCGCGTCATTGCTATGCCGGTTCGTATTGTTCCCAGATTGCTAAACAGAATATTAGATATGTATATGTCAGAACGATACGTATCTAGGTGTCTACCTATCGCACACACTCCGTGTATTTTTGGCGTTAATTATCAGCGCGAGCACGGCTAACACTTCAGCTGAGTAGATTAATTAAAACACGTATCATTTCGACACAGTTTGCGAAAGTGTAAATTGTATATGCATTTTGTTTTGTTTATATCTACCTAAAATTATAAAGTGGCAAACATATATAATATATATGGACCAGCTAATAATATACAGACATCGTCAGTAACAAATTTCCAATAGCCAAGGAGTTGCGAATGTAGTTTCCACTTTATAGAACAGTAATTTCTGTAGCGGTCTTGAAAAGCCCTACCTTAGGGCCGCCTGTCGTATAGAAAATTTGCTAGTAACTTATAGTACGAATTCCAAGAAGCCAAGGACATACATTTAAACGTAAACGTATCTGGTGAAGCCTAGGAGTGTACTCCTCTGCCTACCTCTTCGGGGGTTACAGGCGCCGTGTTCCGTTGTCAATACATGTATTTTTTTATAACACTTTACACTGGCACCCCGCACTACTGTTCCTCGTGCGTATGCAGAACAAACGCAGAGGAAATTATTAAACTTAATAATCATAATATTATTTATGTGTTATTAACAATATTAAATCAGCTTTTTTGCATTTCAGACCCTGCCAAAAGAAACTCAACCCGACAATGTAACGGCAGCAGACCCGGGAGCCTCTGACCATGGTGGCCCACTGCACGCGCGAAGGCACGGGATGAAAGCCACGATGTCCATGAAGATGTTGCTGTCGTTATTTCTGCACTGTTTCTACCTAGTCACCACCACTTCCGTCAGCGGTGGGGGTAAGTGATAGTGATAGACAGATGTTTTCAAACCCGTTCAGTTCCCGGCATCAACAAGAGAAAGCTCTTCTATAAAGCCGGCAACAACTCTCCGCGAGTGTTGCACATGTTCGCAGGCAGGGGTGACCACTGAGCATAAGGTGGTCCGTCAATCCATTTTCCAAAATCAATATAAATGATGTGATTGTACTCTTGTATTGATACTATTATATACTAGATATTATTTATATACTAGACTTTATTTATTGGTTAGCAAACATCAGAACTGCATACATCTTTTTTAACATCCTCTTTTTTAAGAACAATATTTCTATAGTCAATAGATAAAATATATATGTAACATTGTCGCCGTCCTTATAGCTGTAGTCACTGGATGTCGTCCAGCAACAATATGGCAAACTCTTCTGTAAAAGTGAAAACGATGTGCGGGAACGAGAGGAGAATCTGTGGAATATCTTCCTACTGTTATTATATATTCATTTTCTGTTCATTAACAAACAAGATAATTAAGGATTTCAATATAAATTGCCACTCGTAACTTGTACATATATATCAACGTATACCTACATATTCCGGAGACATGTGTATGTACATAAATGGTACATATGCAGCCGCCTTTGCTGTGAGATGAATACGAATATTGAGGGCGAACAGCACACGTGGCTTCTGTAGGGCTCTTAATAGATTAAACCGGAAACCAGCTCTCGTACAACGGAATAACAGTGTCTGTTCTCTTTCACTTCCGCATATCTTTGATCAAAAGTTGTGTTTTTCCACATGAGTAACATTAGAGAAAATCTAATACCTTATCTCCGAAGAAACCGCTATTCATTTACAAAAACATACATAATACATCGCGATCCAGTACGTAGAACAATTCCTCATTCGGAATCGCACTTAAATATTCCCTCTAAAACCTCCCTGAGCTACATAAGTTACTCCGTTTGTGGAATAAAACAAAGGGGTTTGAACGAGTTTCATCGCCAGCTACAATTGCGGGGTAAAAATAAACCACCAGAGAAGCAAAGATTTAATATAAAATGTGGTAGACACTATGTAAATTGAACGAGTAAGACTGTCGGTGACAAAGAATTAGGGGCTTGTTGAATAGCGCGTGCCCAACGAGTAACGAAACATTTTGGTGATTTGTCACGTCTTACCACATCCACTTGCAGCTGTTGTCAGGAAAACGACACAAACATATTTTATATCGTTCAAGAATGAAAACTCCACTTAATAAAAAAGGACTTTTGCAAGAAGTTTGTGAAAATTCGTATCCACGGATATAAATTTTTTATTTTCTTAGAGTCTGGATAAGTGCCCGGTGTGTATGGCAATAGACTCACCACATATTCCATAGTGGGAAGTAAACGTAACTGGTTAAACATGTGAGTGTATTACACTTTTTAAATACGATAAACATATTATTTTGAAGCATAGCATTATATGCTGTGATTTTCTATGTTTCGGAATCGAAAACTTCACATGACGCTCTAAGTACTCACAGTTATAAAAAGAAACTATAAACGGAGTTGATCTTAAAAGATGATAGTAAATTAAATTAAAAATCAAAATATATTTTAAACTTTGACACTATGTATATCAGAAAAACTGAAGCAAATCTTGATTTCCCCGGTTTACAGGAATGCATAAAGGTAAAAACTTATTAAACCACTTCGTGCAACCTGGGACCCGTGTCAGTAGTAAAAGTTATAACAATTTACGTACTTACGGAGGATACGGAAACAACTCATGTCTTCAACGGAAACTAGCTTGTCGCCTACATCTGTTAGTAGTGGACACATTCAGTTACATCCAGTGAAATGAAGATACACTCGAAGTGTTTGAGAGCAAAGCAAACGTTTCTCGGTTCCAATAGGTTAGGAGCGACCCAGATGTACCTGACTTTTCGTTAGCTTCCACAACTTTGATATCAAATTTGTTGCCGTTAATATTCCACTTGTATACTTCATCCTGTTGCTTTTGAGAACTCCACTTAGGTCTTGAAACATATTGAACCGCTAATACGTAACTTGGTCAATCGCTTACAAAAGTTCTCGAATTCATGTATATATTTTTATGTAATGAGAGCAACAAACGAGCGGGCAGCGGTAACGAATGGCAGCTACCGCCCGACGATATTTGCAACTTGTCACGAACAGACTTGTAGGAAGAACGCTGATAGTATTAGTCCAGTCAGTCCTTGTTTGTAAGAGTCGAGTTGATAATGATTTATTATCTGTCTTATTCAAAGGTAGTCACAGAAGCGTTGCTACCATTAAGCTGTTGGAACCTGTTGATGAACTACAAATATTAATTTCTAATAATAAAACTACATTAAAATAAATATAGACATATATTCAGTATATTGTATGTCATTTTCAGTATACTCGTAATACATAAATTTACTACAATGTATGGCAAGCAAATTCTTTGGGTAATCGAAGTAGTAAAAAAGTACGCAGGCCAAAATAGGATAACGGCTGGTAACTTTTCTTTTCTCTTGTACTTCTTGACTTTAAACGAAAAGTCAAACTATATTATGCAATGTATGTTTGTGTACAGAATAACAGCGGCTCTGTGACACACCACGTACGTATTCGAGCAAATACGAAGAACGCTTATGTTAGGGATTCAGAGCTCCAAGAAAAGGATTTAAAGTTATGACTCGACTGTATAAAGGCAAATGGGTTTCAATGTTAGCATTTCTCATTCGGACAGGATAAAAATTGTTTTTGTTAAGAAACTAAGACTTGAAATATTTTTTTAACGTAAAAAAAATGTGCCAACGAAAATCAAGGCTCACCTATCTTGACAAAATCGGTAATATATGTTAACAAGATACTAGCTGATGGGAAGTCAGAAGTCGCCGAAACCGGCGTGCATGTATGAAGAGAGAGATGAATGTGAAAGAAACTCGACAGGTCTGTTTGACACTCCGTGTTATTTGCCTACACTGTAAGGGACTTGGTGTGAACATAATATGTACATATGTATGTATCTTATTAACAATATAATTGTCATTAACAAAACTAACTGTGTTAACTGAGACTAATAATTCTCTTCCTATAGATCTGTTTGAGGTCCGTTGTCGACGCACGTTGACGACACGCGCCACTTTTAAATGCCGCACGCTCATTGGTCCGTCAAATATAATCTATAAGACTAGTAGATGTAGAAATATTTTTTAAATCACAATTAACATATATCTGTAATATGAATTGTATTTAAACAGAATTGATTAAGGTAATTTTAAGGGTAATATTTAGTTGTGCTTTGCATGACTTTATTGAGTTATTGTATGTTGTGTAATGTATTGATTTTATAGAAAATAGATAAATGAACGATAGGGACACTCAACGAGTACCATCGTGGACAAAAGTTGTACAACTTTATAAAATTCCTGTCTGGTGATGTAGAAAATTGTTTCCCCATAGTTCCCTCTACCTATCCGGTTCGACGCCATTACGCTTTTCCAATGCTATTTGCCGCCTCTCAACAGAACAAAGTAGACCTCTCTGTGCCATTAATAGACTGAACGGAAAAGGCTACTCCGGAATTTCACGAGTGGCCAGTCATGGAGGACTGAAACGCTAATCGCCAGAGCAAGCTTTGATGTCCCGCGTTGAGGACGCTGATTACCCCTTTTCGACCCTTTGTTGGTTTTTATGCGGGCCTGATTGCCGAAAATTTTTGTTCCCGTTTTGCGAAATAGGGACGATTTAGCTAGGGCAGAATGCAATTGTTTCTTGTGCAAGTGTTTTTATTGTAAGCCCTTTTTATTTCTCATTATGGGGCGTGGTCCTTAGGCTGGAGTATACTCTCTCAAGCTGTTTCAGAGCGTATTGGTGTGTATCAAAAGTCCTTGACTAAGCTTACTAACGATGTTAAATAGTTGGAACTTAATTATACTCACCGTGATCAACTACTTTAAGCGATCTAACGGTCACCTATACAAAAGCTGACCGCGCTCGGAATTGTTTTCTTTTACAAAACTACAATCTGCAACCGGGTCAGAGCTACAAGCCCATCATGTGATAAAACAAAATTCAGTTAAAAGAACAAACTCAGAAACTTACATGAACTTAGATCTGATCTAATTTAGCCTTATTTACTTGAAACAAATGTAGCAAGAGTTTATTGAAAGTTATGCATTATATTTTTATTTTCTTGAGGATATTATCTTAAATGCATCTTTAACCATTAAGTATAATGGCTTTTCTGTTACGCCCGATCAAGACGACCGCAAAATGTCTCTTAAATTTCGTGGTTATGGGCTTGAGACCTAGTTTTGACACTGTTATTAAAAACAAATCTTTGCATAGCGTATATAATATCACGAAAAGCAGTAGCGCTTCCAAAATATTCGAGACCATTTAAGCGGCTAAAAGTGCCATTTTTAAAAAAAAGATACGCTACTTCCCCCTTGACCATTCGTAATCCGTAAGCGGTTCCCTTATCCGATACAGCTGAACGATTTGTCAATGTTGCGGTAAATAATTTCGTAGGCAAAAAAGCTAATCTCGCGCGGGTAAAATCGGAAATAGAAGGGTTGGAAACACCTTTCTCATTCAGATTTCCCAAAATTCCCAGCCCAACACGTTCGACCCCCGATATCTGATTCAGGCCTATTGGTGCGACGTTTTCGCGAAACGAGACAAGCATTTGACGTGGGTTCGCCAACAACTAAGGAAATTACAACGTCCAATTGGAAGGATTCGCTACCTCGTGTCTATACGTGGGCACTAAACGTAAGTATATCTGTTATAACAAATATTTAAAAGGTATGCTTGAAACTGGTTATGTGCAGTAGTCACCGAAACCACAACACGGATATTATCAACACTGTGTACAAAAAAATTTTCAAAATGAATAAAAATATTATTTTATAATCATAATTATAATTATAATAGGCCTAATTGATCGTGTCGTAACAGTCATTCAAGAGGCGAGACGCAACGAACAGTGACACGATAGAAGCGTCGACGATGATGACGGAACCCCAATTAATTTGGACAATCGACGGCACATGAGGCGCGCCAAAGTGTACGTCGATGTGAACGCAGCTATGAATAATTCTGAGACGGTGCACGAGCAAGTGACTCCGACCGGGCCGTTCCGCGTCAACCTGTTGCAGCGGATCTTATCAAGGCTTCCGTGAAACTGAAAATACAAGCACGCGACACGTTCATAGCTTCTACACTTTGTTATTATATAATTAGAAATAAAATACAGAAGATAAAAATGAAGGTAATATGTCTGTTAGAACTAGCAATCCCTTACAATAACCTTTGACAAGTTTATCTAAGCTAAGAGCACAAAAGAAGCACTGCCCGTATTATTTTAATGTTGCTGTGTTATTCTTTTACTTCCAATATAAATAAATAAATAAATATAAATTAATATCTCGGGACATTTCCACACACGGCCATCTGATCCCAAACTAAGCGTCAAGAGAGCTTGTGGTATGGTAACCAGATGGCTGATAAACTACATACATACATGTAAATATATATACTTAAATAGACATATTTTTGTTGCTTAATTTTGATTGATGTACCTAACATTATTACGATAAGTCGCTTAATTTTAACGACATTACGTTACGATATATCGCTTAATTTTGCTATAATATGTTATGATGTTACATTTAGATAAACAGCTTAATTTTGCTTTATGTAATAACATTACACTACAATAAATCTCTTGAAAAATAATGACTGAATAAAATAGTTTATTTAATATGTCTCTTTAGGAACTTTGAAATTTTCTCAAACATCAAATCAAAGGAAAATATGATATCTGCAATTGCAAATACTAAAGAGTTAGAAGAAAGAGGTGAAGTTGTAAGAAAACCTAGAAAATTGCGACGTTTCTTTGAAACAGACATCAAAGGCATAAATCTTTTTAAACCGTTTCACTCAGTGTTTCTTTGATCGTATATTTTGAAATAATGCATGAGGAATATTCTTAACTTTTACATCACTTAGCATCTAGAAGTCTGAAAGGAGTGACTTTTAACAACTCGATCGCCGTTAGTATTATAAAAATACAACATTTATTACGTAAGATCTGTGTAACTTATAACTACACGTCAACTGCCAAAATACAATTTGAGTGCAGTTATTTTGTTTATATAATTGCATCGGAATCGTAAATGTAATTTTATGACCAAAAGTTTCATTTTTTTTTGTTTTTCTCCGAAACTGGCGTGCATGTATGAAGATAATAATGAATGTAGATAAAGAATGCCTTATATTTGTGACGGTAAGAAATTGTATATATAAGTACCTACACTGATAATCATAATCTCATAACAGCATGAATACTGTAATGTAATATGCAAGTAGTTTAAGCCGCCAGCACTCGTCTTATTTTCCGACAAATGTTCTTTTGGAATTTCATTAGACGTCTCGAAAAAAAAGGATGCAAAAAACCACCACCATATGGATTCTTTCATTCAATTTCCATCGTTTCTCATTAGAGTAGAACATGGAAATTACTGCAGTGTTCAGTGGAATGTAAATAAAATGCTCCAGTTACTTTCGTCTTTCATTCGCCGTAGGTGCCTACACATACATATATACTCTCGTTCGCATCGTGCATATTACATACATTCATATATACCTACATTACTCTCCCTCATCTACGTTTAATAGGACGGAGACATAAAATAATGAACAAGTCTAATAACACTGGTGTTGCATGACATATTATAATTAACGCGTCATTTACGAAGTCATTATACATAGTTTCATTATCCAGCGTAGCTTAATATAAGTGCAAATAAGCTCAATGCATTTTTATTTTATTGGTAGATTTTCAAAAGTATATCATCGAAACGGATACCGCTAGTGATAAGTCATAATTTTAGGAATTTTTATCAACCGTTGTCATAACGGCGCAGCTGTAATGTTTCCACATGTGCACAATTTGGTCATCAACAAGTATTTTCACAAATATGGCCACAGCATAGTTATGCCAGATCCACACCTAACGACTCTGGCTTGAATTGATAGATAGGAGTGAATTAAATTTGAAATCAGTGGGCATTATGGAATATGAGATTTTTGCAAATAAGTTCGAATTGTACAGGTCGCAATGAATACATACAAATTATAGAGCTTACAACAGCATCGTTTGAAGTTTAAAGGGAACATTTTGGTCCGCTCACAATGCAGCATTGTGATGAGCTAACCGGTTCTTTGACAGCGTCAACATGCAAACTCTATTTATGTCGTCGAAAATGTTTAGACCACTCTAAAATGCATAATTGTATACATAAGAATACATATGTATATTACGTTAGCTTAAAAGTTGTAAAACGATGTCATGTTGTTCCCCAAGTAAAAGTATGAAGGTTAAACATAATAACTATTTAAATTAACTAATTCAAGAACGTAAAATTGCGCTTTCCGCATTTTAAAATTAATTAAGTAAGAGGTACATTAATTGTGTAAACGTGTTACTGTAATAACACTACAACCCAAATTAACTTTGACGTTTATTGTTAATAAGTGTTTCACTCTATCTATAACAAATATGTAACTTTTAATTGGACAACGTTTTATATTCATAGTATCAATTATTTCTTTAGTAACGAAGACATGGTATTCAGTAGATAGTATCAAAAATGTTTTGATAGGTACGTCGAAGATTACTCACCAGATATTATTTTTGAGATCATTCTTAAATGCTTTTGCCAACGTTCCCATCTTAGTTAGAATGCGTGACCTTTGTATGTTTATTTACCAAATCATTTAGACTATTTCAGAGTGCTGCGGTAGAGCTTTCTCAAGCGATTCGCAATGTTCAAATCACTTTGCTTTCCTTCTTCTTTCTTCATTCATCATCATTCATTCATTTCTTTCATCGTTCGCTTAACCTATTTTTAATGGTACCTCGTATGTATGTAATAAAAAAATATTATACAGATTCAATGGCCATAAATATTAAAAACAAAAGACACATGAACTATGTACATTATTTTTTCAGCTTCAGTCACTTCATTATAACTTGTCTTTACCCAATGGCGCTCATTACGCGGCGCACTAGCCCAGTGCGCAGTGGGTCAAGTGATCTTTTTGTTATACCAGCTGTTCCTTATACCAGAACTGTGTTAATGCATTTCACTTGAACTCAGGTATTATGTTATATTGAGAGACGGAGTATGAGAAACGTTATCTATTTTATATCAATAGGCTAAAGTTACATTGTTAAGGCAAGAATTACTTGTAATGTAATATAAACTTATCTAAAGTAAATTCATGTAACTGGTTATAATAATGAAAGTTTTCCCAGAAGCATACATACGTACATATCTTCACGCCAGGTCTTTTGCGGGGTATGCAAAGAGCACAGAGTGCCAAATATCTCTATTCTTACACACCTGTCGTGCTTCGTCCACATTCATCACTCTCGTCATACATATTTATATATTATGTGTAAAGATGAATAAAGAGTTTTGATCCCACGTTTTACTTATTTACGACCAAACATAATAATAATTGGACAACATGTCCATTAACTGTACAGAAACTAATTCTTATAGAAACAATAGTATTCAAAACCAAACTATACACAAACTTCACCGATCGTATCCATATCGACAGCCGACAGTTTCATTTTTCCACCGAATTCTTTATTTCTTCCCATTCCAGTAACATTTTCGTTACAATTTTTGAGAATTGAAGACACGCGCGTACGTACGTATATAAAAATTTACAGGCATGTGGACGATGTGATTGAATAATATGAAAGTATTATACATAAAAGCCTTTTATGTAGAGAAATAACATTAGAACAAAAATGCCTTTGACGATAAAACCTTATGTTGTTTTTGCTTCGAGCGTTGAGCACATTATGTTTTCAATTCTGAAATCGTGGCATTCATCTCCTATCGCTTTAAAACCATTATTTACGCCGCATTGAACTCTATCATCGGCACTGAATTCACTCGTAACTCGACTCTATGAACGTACCAAAACAAATCACCACCCGCTCTACCCTAGGCCGCTGATATCGATAGTTAATCCCGTATTGATTTAAATTAATATCTGATATAACGGATATAAAATCGAATGCGAATATCGTAAGGATTCATTTATTCGATTTTTATTACATTTACAGATAGTATTTGTAAGATAATAGCGAAACAAAAACATCAAAAATCACCCGCCGATTGAAGTCGACTGTTGGACATAGGCTTCGCTTGAGGAGTTCTGCCCATAACCCCTACGGTGGGCATGCGGGTTGAAGCTTGTAGAACACAGCTTCTCTCGCCGTCTAAGCTGCTGCCACTAAGCGGCCAGGGCATTCAAATGTGCTTGGGTATACCGCGCCATACCGCGATCCGCCAGCGCCGTGTTAAGTCGCGTCTATCACATCCTGTATCCCGACACCGTCTCGGGGAATGGTTTCTTACTCCGCCCCGAAACGGATCAAAATAAAACACAAAACCAAAAACAAAACGGACTAATTACGAAACTCATGGGAGACACTTCAACAATAGATAGTGGACTCAAAATATACACATAAATCGTATCATAACAAACTTCAATTTGTGATTTAATGCAATATTGTGTCTAGCAATGTATAATGATTTTCGTTGTATAGAGAGAATTACTATCTTATCACTGTTCGATCGCTGCGTATGGAAATTGGGAGTTATATCATGACGGCAGGTCCCTTACGTGGTATATAGAGCACCAAATTCTAAATATTTCACATAATAAGTACGTAACAAGTCAAATTCGGTACAATTTGCACATAATTTTCTAAAATTGACATTAAAACTTTGCCAGTTTCCAAGTTCTTGAAAGCTTAATCTTTTATTCGCGCACAGTTAGAACTTCACCTATCACATTATATGTATGTACATATGTACCCTACATACGATTGGATAAAAGCAATTATTATACACGAACAAGTGACATATGCCTACATATTTTCTATAACGTTTCACCTGAGATTAAGTCTATCGCGGGGAATCGTCGATGGAACACCCTCTCCTCTATCGGAGCGCCTCGGAGACGATAATAAATTTCATATCTGTATTCTATCGCCGAATTGAATCGGCGATAGAAGGCGTGAATAAGGACGTGTCGCTCCCGCATTAAGGGTGGAATATAAAGTGTGAACGTTTTTAGGTCGGGGCGAGAGGGGTGGGGGCAAGGGCGAGGAGGGGGTAACGTTGTGACTTTCTGGTGGGACAGCTTTATCGCCTGTTGAGCTAGTACGCACACGGATTACTTTCACCGAGACCGACGTGCACTTCATTCGTTTTCCTGATGCTTTCGTTCCTGTTTTTTTTTTGCAAATCTTCAACTCTTAAGTAACTTCACGCCTGTAATCCCCGAAGAGGTAGGCAGAGGAATGTAGCACATTCCCACGTTTCACCAGTTAC
>DWFO01000962.1:0-17474 GCA_018246595.1 Mimoniades nurscia nurscia | reverse complement strand
ATTTGGATAAAGATTAATATTATTACGTTGATACAACTCTTAACAAATAATGCATTAATTTCGACCAAATTTGATTACCATAAAAACGGTTCTAGTGAGAATCTTAAAAGATAGACATATACTGCCGCGGACATTTTTTTTAGATTATTTCAAGAGGAATAATTCTTTCATACGTATGTTTTTGGTATCTTGAACCCTCTGGAAGCCCTCAAGGATGAATAATTTTCCCCGTTTTATTCACATTTTCCATTATTTCTTCGCTGCTCATAGTTGCATCGTGATGTTATATAGCCTAAAGCCTTCCTCGATAAATGGTCTATTCAACACAAAAAGGATTTTTCAATTCGAACCAGTAGTTCCTGAGAATAGCGCGTTTAAACAAACAAACAAACTCTTCAGCTTTATAATATTAGTATAGATAAGGAAATGTAAGGTTATAATATGAAAAATTAAAAGGTCGTTTACCGAGTATTATTTTACTGCATGGGATGTTAATCTTAACGAACGAAATTTGTTTTAATTCAAAGTCAATTTTGTGAAGAAAAACATTGTTTTTACAATATTATTTGGAGATAAGGTAACATTAAAATAATTCAACGCTCTGGTCGAGTCTATGTTACGGCGCGTTGTGGCGAAAACCAATATTTATATATCAATAGCAAACGAAAAAGTAAGTAAGTAAGTCAGTGCTCAAGGACTGTAAATTACCTGTAAACTACCAACGATTACCTTTTGAATTACACCTGAATCCATATAATGTTTAACTATTATAGTTTTACATCACTAAGCCACGGGCGTTACCAAGTTTATGTTACTCATTAATAAAATCTTCCTGTTCTCATGTTACGATTAGTAATCTCGGGGAATCCCAACTCGTTTACGATTTCTGGGAACATCTGTGGGGGAATTGAAAAAAAATAAGGAAAAAATTTACATATATTTGGACGATGTCATCATCTTCACAACATTCAATTTTTGAAACGTCCTGTGTCGTCTAACGGCTGAAGTTTTGAAAAGACGAAAATGAGAAAACATAACATCACGCGTGTGAACCCCGAAGAGTTGGACAGGAACGTAGTACCCCATGTTTGACCAGTTACGTTTATGTCTATGCAGCGGGCACAAATCCAGACTCCAAGCCACTATTAAGAATTTCAATTATGTAATGTCTCACAGCACCCAACCCGGGACATGAACATTCGGTCGACAGTGGGTCTTGCAACCACTCGACCTACGGGCGGCCGAAGTCACAGTGCGAATGAGAACGAATGACAATAGAGAAGACGCTTCTAAACATTTGGCGATTAATACGATATAACCGATGCAAGATCCAAGGAAACGGTAATTTGAGTTTGTTATCTCTAAGTTTATATGTTCTAAGAAATTAGAACTGCGATACGCACTATGCCTATTAAAACATCAAAGCGCAAACATTCAGCGGTACTTATTATTATATTATCACGTCCAGTCCCTTAGGCGATAGGCACAACGCACAGACCGCCAAAAATTACCATCCTCGCAGATCAAACGTGCTTCAGTGACATATGTCCCGACCTTCACACACTCACGCCAATTTCGGAGACTTCTGGCTCCCCTATCGGCTAGTAAACGACCGTTTTGGTCGATTGATAAATCATAGTTTTCAACGCGAGCATCCATCAAAATTCGCACCGAACATTTTTTAAACATGACGAAAGCTCATTTATAAAATTCCGGCTGGCAGGCGTATTAATAAGAGCTAAAACAAGATATCTCGTTCGGAAGCTGCGCGTCTATTAATAATGGGAACGGTTGCGCAATACGTGGAGCGCGGCCAAAAATGCAACAGAGCACATTCATAATGCGCATTCCGTCCGTTTACGGCGTATGATAAATTACCGTCCGTACACTAAGCACAACTAAATCGCCGCCGCCAGGGGGCAGCAGCGTATGCGGTGCGAGGAGCCATGCCCAGGGATCAACGACTCGCATCCCCAGCGTGGCACTTATAAACCCCTCTGGGAAGACCTTGTCCAGCAGTGGACGAGAGTAGCCTGATAATGATTACGACCTGCCTGCCCACAGTCAGCCAAGCTGGCCCAGTGTGTTTAACAGACTTCACAGGCCTTAGAGATCATTACGGAGAATTCTAATTTGTGCAGGTTTCCTCACGACGTTTTTTTTTTTTTAAACATCAATCTTGCTTATAAGTTATAACCAGTTGTTACTGAATTTTTTTAGGACTTTCCTTCCTATATATTGTGGTATCCACAAGAATACAATACCCGCAGTATGTAATTATGATACCGATACAAAACCTACATTTCCTGTTTACGTATATTTATGTAATGTAACTACATTTGATATCCGAATCCGCTCTTTGTGGACGCCGACATGACGTCATCCATGCTCTCCTGTGTTTATGTTACGATATGTTTATTTGCTCTGTTTTATCTGTTCCATAGTTTTATCTGTATTATGTCGTTACAATAATTTGATACAGTTTGCACATAACATAATAATATAATTTTTTGTTTTACCTCTGCGTTAGGTTTTTTTCATGATCACGCCACATCCCACACGGGGTTAAATTCGTTCGGATTTTATGTACATTATCATAACATCTAACGACACGACAGACATTCTATAAAGGCACGATGTTACTTCCGCAGAGGTTTGTGAGGGCGAAACCGACGAATAGGGTTACCTATCACTTCATTATGTGTCTAAAACAATGGTAAAAAAGATACCTTTTTCTCTCATCCCTAGTTGATTGCTTATTTCTGTAGTAATAAAAAAACTATATTATTATTTTATGTTGAACACAGATGAACATGACAATTTTGATAGTTATTGTCCGTTAAAAAACAATTGCACATGCTTTGACCGCTTCTCTGACGTAAAAAGAATATGGTAATGAAATAGAATAAGTTAATAAATAATATTTATGGTAACTTTAAATCTGAGTACCTATGTGCTTTGACAGCCCTACGTTCGAAATCATTCCTGATAGCGTCATTCCGAGAAACGCAGCGCGGAGTGTGTTTATACTCGCCGCGATGCTTTGACCGCGTGGCCGATGGGCTGGCGGCCGCAAGGGCCCCAGGGCACCGGATTACACGACCTCCTCGCTGTAGAATAATAAGTAAATAATGTACTCCGTATTCGATCATGCAACAACTAGTGAATCGTGGTGCCCTCTGCTTACCCTTTCGGGGAATACACGCATGATTTTACGTTGTGTTACATTGCTTGTCACAGTTGCACTGATATTTGGTACTAAATATTCTCTACCCGCTAACTGATAATACCCGCTAACTTGACTTGATTGTGGTAAACTTAAATATTTCAATTATATTGCACTGACCATCCATGAACCCAACTTGTATTTTTATAAGTTCTAACTCTTCTGTAACAAATTATATGTGCGTATAGAGACTTTATTTCCCAAATCGTTAACGCAGTCTTTAGTACTAATATAATAACCCTTTGAAATAGAAAGAGACAGCTAGATGCGTAAGACAGAGAGGCGTGTTTCTGATTGCAGTTTGATTATAGCTTCTTAGGTGAGCTGGTGATTTTTTAATTCGAAAATTAATTTAACGTTGGCTATTATCAAGGCGGCTTAAGTTATTTTCACACTGGTTTGTTTTCGGATTTGTTTTTCGACAAGTGACGTTTTGATGGAAGTGTTGCCAAGCTACGAAAAATATTATTGATGACAGTTGGAAATTATACTCATAGAGTAAAAATGTGTTGGTATTGCACTAAACTTAAAGAGCATTTTAATTGATAAATATAAATCAAACCATAGTTTGTATACTTCTTTAATTTTACTTTTTTATTATTGATATAACACAAAGTATTAGATTTGTACAGATAAAGGTATTTGATGCTTGGAGCACTGTGCCTGCACCACAAGGACCTTGCCGTGACGACATAATGCTAATAAACTTTATTTTTAAATTTTGTTACCGTTGTTGAAGAACATCAAGACATTGGATAAAACGATGCCCACAGTGTGCTCGGATCTTAACATCGCTGCGTTCATTACATTTTAATAGTTGAGTTGAAGTGTTGAGTAGTAGGGTGGATAGCCGGTTCGAGGCCAGCCTGGTGTAAGCGTCTTGATTGGGCCTTGTGCAATAACTGGTCGGATTATTAGGTTTAATCACAAATGAGATGTTCTCACGGATGCAACGTGGTTTGGGTGGCAAGAAATATGTCAAGTGTGAGCCGGGCTCAGAGATCGTAAATTGCGTTGTATTTTTTTAATAGATTTACATGAAACCGGACCGCGGGCTCAGCGGTTATTGGTTCCGTAGATTATTCTTGTATATATTTAATTCCAAATTGTTGTACTTATACATTTTAAGTTCGTTTAGGTCACTATGAATACTGTAAGCCCTACCAAATTATTAATATATAATTAATAATTTGATAGAGAAAATGCGAGACAACCTTTATAACATATCTTTGAAAGGGATTGATAGTTCGTAACGTACGGTTAAGAGAAACAGGTAAGTATGATTAACTGGTCCATCGGAGCCCAAAATGGAATCGACCTCTGACTCAATGAATCATGTTTCTATCTGTTCGAAATCATCATCAATTATATAACGAATTATAATTCATAGACACATTAAAATCCATCGATTGGATGTATCCATCTTTGAATATTAATTAAGTGCTCGAAATTTGTGATTATGAGTTATGTATGATGGAGGAGTCAGCAGTCGCTGCAGCCGGCGCGCGTGTATGGAAAGTAATGAATGTAGACGTAACATATCAGGTCTTTAAGGATAGAGATCTCTGTCCTACCCACAAGAGACGTGGTGTGATATTTTAACAGTAATAACAAAGGTAACATACAAAAATGAAAACACTTGGCTTTTATCAAGCTACGGGAATATTCCAATACTCTGTCTACCCTTTCGGGTAAACACGGGCGTGATGCTATATAGGTTTCTCTTTTAAATTCAATACGCACGTAGTTGATATTTGAAATAAGATCACAAGTAATGGTTGAATCACGGCGTCCACGGCGCTGCGACAGGTGCGCCCACGCCGCGCGGCCCAGGCCGGACCACCGTGGCGTCAGGACACCGTCCACGGTGCGTGGCCGCACCATCGTCGCGTGTACATTATAAAATACTCCTCATAGATATTATTTATATCAGTTTTTTTGGATATACATTTTTTTGTATAGATCCTAACTGTGCTTGTGGCTCAGTCCCGCTCTCCCGTCGGACTAAGAAACCTTCCCGCTATAAAAATTATCCTATATCTTAACACAAATATTAATTTAACATCTTGTGAAGCGACACTGCAATTGGTTCGTTCCTTTTACGGTGACGAGTGCACGAACACACAAATACGTCCGTAGCATCACGCCTGTAATCCCGGAAGAGGCAGGCAGAGGAATGCAGCACGCTCCCACGTTTCATCAGCTACGTTTACGTCCCACTATGGAATAGGTGGTGAGCATATTGCCATACACATACAAAATAATAGTCAACAATTTAGATAAACGTGACAAATGCGCATTTTATTTCGCAAATATTCTTCTATCTGCCTACCTCTTCGGTGATTACAGGAGTGATGTCACATTTATCTTACCATTACTTTGAGATTGAATAAACATCAAGGGAGGTGCCTTAGACTAGGCAAGTACACTAAAGTGTATACCAAACTATATATATTCGGAAAATTGCACACAGAAATTTAACTAACATATAAAAAAGCTATCACTCTATCACTATAATAGACTTTACACGATTGACGTCATGTCTAACTTAATTTTTTTCTTCAACGAACCGAAATACTCTAATATAAGTATTCACAACAAACAATTCCACAACAAGGTCAAGGCGTCATAAAAATGTTGACCACACCCAGCCCATCATCATTAAGTCAGTAATTATATAAGCACTGACAGACACAACACACAACGCACACGAGATCATCGTGTTGCGTAACACACAAGTCAAACACGCCCACGCGTGGATATTGGCGGTGAAAACACTAACTCCAGTTGCGAGTTGCTATTTTGTTCACGAGAAAGTGATTCTACGTGGTAATAAGTAGTACACCTCATTAGAAGTCGGCCATCTTCGAATGTTTTCTTTCGGCTTTTCACGGAACGTTATGTTTTTTTGTAAATTAATTATACTCACTTATCGGCCAGCGTTTAATGAAATCATAATAATTACCTGCAAAAAACAAATAAAACAAATTAATTATGAACCTTGGCGTAATATTTAATTTCAAATATTGGCGCCAAATATGAATGAGGAAACACAATCAAAAAGCAACGAAGTTGTCTAAGATTCTATTATAATACATTTGTTTGAGAAACATGTCTCATAAATGCCGCTCCAACATTTGGTAATATGTATAGGTATTATCATAAGCAAACAATTTAGTGAGAAATTCCTAAATGTTGTACACATTTCGACCATAAATATTAATTAGCTGATAAAAACTAACACTAAGCTAACGTTATGACGTCACTTTTATACATTACTTTATTATTTACTCTGTGTTCAACACTATAGTCACTAGAAACATTTTCATTATCCATGACACCTAGCGGTTTGCGAATCGTCTATAACTGCTCGTAAATGTTACAGTAATTTTAAATTTGCGGAAATAATTAGACACGACATCCTCATATTGATATTACCTGGAACCTTCCCGTAATATAATGTATCAATACTAGCTTAGAGAAACAAAATTTTAACAATTCCTTTGACTTTCGTGAGGTAGCTAGTGATTAAGATCCTATACAGAGATGTTTCTTAAATATAAACCCCATTATCAAATGTCTCATTCACTAGCCGTTTCACATACTATCAACCCCTTATCTCTTTAATAAGACCATCAATAACACCTTTGTTTTATTCGTCTTGTGTTCGCTTTCTGGGAATTAATTTATCGGGAGAGAATGAGAGGTCCGATATGCGAGAGGGAAAAAGAGTACATATCAACTAAAAATGTTCAGCTAATAACCGTCTATAGCTATATATTATTATATCATCACGACAGGCCCTTTATGGAGCAGGCAGAGAACATAGAGTGCCAAACGGCTATCGTACATATTATGGCAGGAAAAGTAAACAGTGAGAAGTGAGAATACTACACTCCTCTGCCTACCACTTCGGATAAATACAGACGTAATGTTGTGTTATATTGTGTTTAAACGTTATACGCAATTAACCGGTCGTATTACAATTACACCAGGTTTAAAATATCAGATTAAAAAGCATATCTACTTATTGATTGGATATTCCCGCCAAAGTTGAAAAGAGAACGAACCAGACACCCGCCGCTAGTGACAGACAGACACCGTTTGGATATTATTATTACTAGTGGAACAATCATTCCCATTCTTGACCATTCGCTACCTGGACATTCCTGGAACGGTACGCCTTCCAGACAATGTAATAACAACATCATTGTATTATTTGATACAGCAAAATGTATTGGCGATTTTATTGTGTTGTGTCTGTATTGAGACTGTAGTATTTAAATTTGGCACTTTTTAGAGGTTTCGAGGAAAATTTATTAAAAACGGGCGTAGAGTAAGAGTATTAGTAGTGTATTAGTAAATCTTTTTTTACTAAAGTAAATGGTAGTGTTTACTGCCTATGAACTTTGGGATGATAGTTTATGTGGTGTTAATTTTTAATATTGAAATTATTCTATTTTTTTTTATACTTTTTAAGTTTAACATACATTTGTCTGTTGATTATGTCCATAGAGTACCTATGTATAATGATTTATAACCTGTGTGGTCCTCTGTCAGTTTTATCAATGCTGTCGGGTGTTTTGAAAAATACCTCCGTAAGGTGTACAGGCGGGTGGGTAGCGGCATAACTCACACGTGACTCGACATTAAAATATTAAAAACAAGAGTGAGGTTCCGACTGTAGGTTATCTCGGGATGAATGTACAGACGAGAGGAAAAGCTTGGTTATTTAATACCAAGCAGTCAAAGCTTCGAGATTTAGAATTTATCCGTCTATTCTGGGAGTGTAGGGTTTAAAATCTGTTTCTTCAGACAATTTAGGGTGTTTTAAAGATTAAAAATTTATATCAAAGACAAATTGCATGAAGAATCTTCCTGGCCGTAGAGTTCACTATAATGTTCTCTAATGCTCGTAAAGTCTGCTAATCCAATCTTCGCACACAGAATATGGCCGTAAAACTCCTCATTCTAAAAGAATATCCATCTCTAACAGTGTAACAGTTAGAAGATTAAACTAATGATGATGATGGACGTAACCGACCGTTAGCTTACACGCAAGCATTTCAACTCATGCAGCCAGATATACATCACCAATGTAAATGCAGATGGCAACACTGGCGTTGACAGGTAATATGCGTTTAGTATTCAAATCAATTCGTACGCACCCTTTCGGCACATGCAACGATAAATTAAAATGACCGCGACAGTTTTAAATTGGATCACATGGCAGTGACCTCTTTATCTCTGAATATTTGGACACGGTATGGTAGGTTTTCTAATGGGCATTTACTGGTACCACCCGCATGTTGACCACGTGTTGTTAGCGCTGTGACATTTGACACTGTAAATCACGTGACATTTGTCAATGTTTCAGTGGCGATGTATGTAGACGTTAAAATAGATCGTAGTGTCAGTAAAGGGTTTTGTTTTTTGGATGTACGGAACTCACCACCTATTCCATAGTGGGACGCAAACGTAACTGGTGAAACGTGGGAGTGTTTTACATTCCTCTGTCTACCTCTTCGGGGATTATAGGCGTGATGATGTTACGTACTGAATTATCACGAGAAATTATTTGAAATAACACGTACGTTAAGTTTTAAGTTAAAACAAAAGCTTCTTACAACCACCCCATAATAAGTTACAACCTTGTTGTACAGTCTTGGAGGTTGGTTTTCCCTATGTTGGTTAAAACATACTCTCCACATTTCACCAACTACTAATTAATTCTAGCGTCATTAGTTTCAACTCTGTTATGATGAGTCAGTCTTAAGAAAAAGACCTTCCACTTCATAATTATGTAGTATTAGTGTAGATGAATATTAAATTAAGTTAGCATGATACAAATTCAAACACTAAGTTACATGTAACTTTTTAATAAAATTCAAACAAATACTATCCATTTCAACCCCACCTTGTTGGAAATAAAGAGTTGGAAATAAACCGAGAGAAAAAAAATCACAGAAAAACAACTCCTGTCACCTCTCAATAAAAATAATGATTACTAAGACTATGTTATGATATACAGCGATAATATAATTTATTAAAGAAAAAAAATAAAACACTGTAGCACGCGAGTGTACCGTCATTTGGTGGTCTCGAGCCAATAATACCTAATTGGGCGCCATTAACGTAGATTCGGATCAGCAGTCCCATGAATACCTTGAATACTATAATAACTGTTTATCTATCAATCGGCCAACAGTGAGCACACGGCTGTTGCAGTCATGAATACGTGCATCTAAAACTAACTGGTTATTTCCTATGCATTTACTATTTACATGACTCTTTATGTATTTAGGTTAGAATGGCGTCGCTACTGAAGCAAACTGATATTTCGGTTGCGATTTTTGTCTGCTCTGAACACTGTTACCCTGTTTTGTTAATTAATAAAAAAACGAAAAAAATACATAACATTAAAGTGAACGCATTTTTGTAAATTTTGTCTATGGAAATACTGCTATTTTTGTCGCAAGTAGTGATACCTTGCTCTTCTCCGGTAGGAAATTATGACGTTAATTGTCTAGACTCAGTCTAGAGACTGTTATTTTATTGTATACAAACATCTGTACAAAATATTCAGCTGACAATGAGAGTATTTATCGGCTAACACGCTGAATGTTGAGTTTTATTTAACACTAACGCACAGATTTAGTTCTGTATTGATTTTTTTTCATGGGCATTATAATTAACTGCGTATTTACATATAATCACGTGCAATTATTAACTTTAATTTCAATTTAGAGAAACAGTCATTTGTATTTCGAACTCGTTACAACGAAACGTATACTTTTGCTAGGTAATTATAAGAATTATAACAATAAGGAAGGAAGCGTGCAAGAACAAAAACTTTCTTACATCAAAGACGAAACCATCAAATTATTCAGGGCACCTTGTTACTGATAATTTGTGATTTTCGACTCTTGCAACAAGACATACTGTCGTTATTCCTTTGTACTTGGACGCATTGTACTAAATATGCTAATAATAATAACATGAAGGCGCGTGTCCGTGCGGACATCACCTGCGGGCCGCGGGTGTGCCTTTTGAAAAATTACTGTACATCTTTCGTCGAAGCGTGCCTTTGAGTGCCGCTGGGGTAACCACCGCTCTCGTCATTTATTAGACTCTGGAATCATGTCCTTTAGGCACCGTTACGAAATAAATTAATTACCTACATTTTAGGCAACACCGTTTTATTAATTACAATCAAGTATATTAGTTTTCAATACACGAAAAAAATTTTTTTTTTATTTAATCTGCCAACTCGCATTTTTTGAGCGTGTCCCACAATGACATGAGGTATCTATATTACAAAACTCTCGATTAAAAGGCAATGAGATTCGAGACGGGAAAAAATAGAAACCTTACACAATAACTTGATATTAAACTAATGCAATTTATTAGTTTGCTAAAAAAAATACAACACATATCAAAGGAACCCTACGAAAGAACATGAAATGAACGAGAAAAATGTAGGACTATATTTTATTATGACACAAAGATAAATTGTTTACAGTGTCTACCCTACTTTTCAGTGATAATAAAATACGTCAATAAAAACCCTTTTGAAATGTATGAAATGTTTCAGTTCCTGTCTAAAATTGACTTACATAATATATAGAACAGCTTTCGTAATACGATAATGACCTAGGGCGGTATATGGTGGAGCTGATGATTTATTCAGAGTCACGAGTAATAAAGGAAGGTAAGTGTATTGGGGTAAATAAAGGGTAGTGATATTTGGCCACTCTGTGCTCTCTGCTTACCCCGCAAGGAGACCATGTGTTAATGACACTGAAAGCTTCAGGTGTTACGATTCATGTTGTTCTGTTTTCACGAAGGTTTTTAAAACAACGCAAAGACGCGTCCCGTATGCTAGTTAAGTAAAACTTATTTTATACATAAATACATAGATTGTCTATTGTTCTGCCAAACATACTTCAAGATATTTTTTAATAGCAATGGGCTTTCATTTGGCTGTGATCTCGCTTGATGACTGGTGTGACGTAGTCTAGAATATAGCACGCTTGCCTAGAAAACACCTATTCATTCTTGTCTTGAATATTGCTAGGTTGTTTGATTGGATTAAATAGACGCCAGCAGGGAGCTAGACTGTTTCTCAGTCTGTGGCAGGAAACGATTTAGTGAAACGCTTCGTCCCGCTCCGAGGAGTGTCTACAAGGTATAAAAGAGAGATGAAACGAACAGTATCTGTATGTAGGTATGTGGAAACAGTTACTTTTACGGATTTCTGGCCGCGTTCCGAAGGGTCGGGGGTTCGACGATCCTTCCCCTGTTTGCACCCTTGTCTCCTTGTTTGCTCTGTCGGAAGCTGGATCACACTGGTTGTGTTTTTATATAATAGAATAATGCACGTGTTTAGGGAAATATAAAAAAAAAATTGCTGATTCGATCACTCATCACAGGAGTATGGAGGAGGAGTTTTTTGACAACTTTACAACCATTTAAAAAAATATATTTTCTTGGAATTTTCGACGATTATATATAGGTATAAATAAAAATGTTTTTTAAATTTCGTATCTTATATATAAACTGACATAATAAAGGTCAAAATTAATATCTATCGTGTTCTTCACGTGTCTTCCTGCGGAGTATACGTACAAAAAATATTATAGTAAGTGCACAAATACAGTCATTCTAACTATCTTAAGGAATAATTTAAATGAGAACAACAGTCAACAGAGTTCAAGGGTTTTAGAGAAATCTCCAAAACTGTCCGCGAAAGCACAAAATCTTGTTCACTCTACAGCGACTGCATATGCAGTGCATGTCATTGTGGCTACAAATACCCATTTCTCTGCAGCTTACCTGCAACGAGATCTTTTGTGATTCACGATCTGCTCACTTTACTCGAGGATAATGGGTTTTGGGTAATAACGTACGCTTCTGACTTTACAATACATCCACACGCTTTAAAGATACAGGGGAGGGATATTACAGATACAGATACCCCTCAGAAGACAATTGGTTGATGATGAAAGATACAGGACATGAAACACAAGCAGTAAATACATGTTTTCATTTATTAACTGATATGTATGTATCTAATCACATGATCAGTGTACGAGACTTTTCTCCAAACACCTTTTGCGGACTACATAATTTCGCCCTCTACTCGTAGCAACTATTGCCTCTGAGTGAGAAATGTGAGTTATCAGTATTTTACTGAATCTACAATTCAATGTAAATAACAAAGAATTCAAAATTCTTCTATTATTTTTGCTAATATCTTTTTTATATTCTATTTTTAATTTAAAGTGATAGTAACAAAAATGTAATCTTAGCAACGTAGGTACTATAAACATTAAGAATGACAGAAAAAACATAGGTAAATCATAATTCAAGATGGCGCCTGTGTCAAAGCGGAAGTATAAAATACTTGACTGTGGACATAAAGATTTTGGGCGATTCGGATCTTTAACCACTTAGTAGCAATTTTGACAAAAAAACACGCCTTCAGGTAACTCACTGGAATGCGCCATAAAAAAGGTAAGAAAAAAAGATTAAATCGCAAGGCACGAAAAGCAGCGGTTTCTTTTGTTCCAAAGATAACAAAATATTACATACAATGGGCAAACTTTGTTGTTTGGTGCAGTTTTTAACGAAACAGTGTTGTGTTGTAAAACCACTCTGTCAGAACCCAAAAACAATATGATATCAAACCTATTCCCTTGTAATAAGGCCGTGTGAAATATCTGTGAGGTGTCCTGTGCAATTTGGCGGGTGATTTTGCCTTTATCTCGTGTATAAGTACGAATTGTTTCGCTAAATGGCCATAAAGTTCCAAATGCTCTCTCGAGTTTTTTCTTAATATCCTCAATAAATCAGTTCGAGATAAATATGATGACATGAATGAAACATAACTGTAGAGAGTGTATAACTGTATAAAATAATGAATAAGTTTTAAATTACAATTAAACGTTTTAAATTACATTTAATCATTTTAAATTGCAATGAAACTTAGAGCAAATTTTTTACATGTATTCATTCACGAGTGACGAGGTCGTGTAGGTTGCAAGCGTAACTGCCATCGGGAGGTCCTGGGTTCAAATCCTGGGTCGCGGGAACTACAGGATTTAGTAACTTTGATTTTTTAATAGTGGTTCGGATGTGCTCGCTGTATGTCAATATGTTCACCACCTATTCCATAGAGTGACATAAACGTAACTGATAAGACGGAGGTGTTCTACACTCCTCTACCTACCTCTTCGGATATTAGGTAGACGTCCCGTGCGCGTAAACTTATGTCCTACGTATTATATTTGTTTTCATTATGATGATTATGGGCCTTTTTCAATTTAAATAAAAATATAGGTAGTGTTCTTAACAAACTTTTAGAATGCATTAAAAATCTGCTTGTTTTTTCAGGTTGGAGATCCACACCACTATGACGTCATCACATAGGTCTCAAGATATCACGCATGGGTTGTAAATTTTATTACAGATTAAAAAAATATATAGTTTTATTCTCCAGTTAATAATAAAATCAACAATATATTTTTATTATCACAAAAAACAGATCGCTTTGATTTATACGAATCACTGTTTCTGAACCAATTTGTAAATGCATATTAAAATTGATTCGGATCAAAAATCCAAATATATGTAAAAAAAACGGATTATTTTCATTGAAAACCTTAAATCATACAGACAACGGGTTGACATCGGTAGTAACTCCAAAATCCGAAACAAAAGAATTTTGATATCTGGCCACAAAAACTAATACATTTTACGATTCGACTCAAAAAGGCCGCCACAGGTGGTATTATAAAAACGACACCTATTGTCTATGGTTGTAAAACAATAAAGTTTATTTTAAGGAATTCTTATTGACTCTTATATCATATTGTTGTATCAAATTAAAATTTTTAATTCTTTTTTGTGGCAATTGAAATAGATTCTAGTTTATATCATATGTGTATGTATGTGTTATTGTAAAATAGGTCTTAAAATAAAATACGTACAAATGCGCACACACGCAACGTAGACTTATTAGTGATCATAATTATCTATAGCTATTGTAATTGCAATTTGAAGTAAAACCGAAATGTTATCAGTCGCGGCGGTACTGTTATAAAATCATTCAATACAGTCATTTCATTCACCTATCAATGAATACACTTACACTATTGAATATTGAAGGTCGGCTAGTACAGAATGAGTTCGCCCAAATAACTTAATTACGTAGTAAGTATAGTTGCTGCGCCGCACCCGTTATTATTGGTTTGGTTATACCAAGCCCCTTGCGGGATAGGCAGGGAACAACCATTACGTATAAATAGACGATCAATTTACTAAGCAACCCTTTTATACAAGACAACATTAATTTTCCTACTTGGAGGTTTTTCATAGATGTAGGTGGATTCATCTTAGTATGCTTTCACGCTTCCCACCAGGTGGGATCGCGGCTAAGTACTAAGTTATCATATAATAATAAAATAATACAACATAAGAAACGAATGAATGAATGAAGAGAGTGATGAATGTAGATAAAAAGCATAACAGATCTGTATGATAGACATATTTTATATTCCGTGCTCTCTGCCTACTTCGTAATGTACTAACGTGAAGTAATAATAATAATAATAAACGACGATTACGTATTCGTATCCATAATTGAATAATAATTAATACATTTTATTTTTCAATTTCTTAATGTAACATCACGCCTGTCATTCCCGAAGAGGTAGGCAGAGGAATATAGACCACTCCCACGTTTCACCAGTTACATTTACGTCCCGCTATGAAATAAATGGTGAGCCTATGGGCATACACCGGGCACATATCCAGACTCCGAGCCACTACTGGAAAATCTAAATTAGAAAATTTAGTAGTGCCAATAAAAGTATTACTACCATTTTAATAAAGTTGTATTTATATTCATTACTGATATTTCCTTTGTAACTAAAAAATAATTCCTTTGTGACTAAAAACATTCTTTTGAAAGTCTCGGCTTGGAATTTCAAAAAACAAAATGGCGTTGAAATGGAAGTTAGGGGAAAACAAAACGATAATTTAGTTCAGTGGCCACGCAAACACCGTTACAAGAGCTCAATGGGTCAGATCAATACGTGCCATTGGTTCTATCGAGTTACAGTAATGCTACACGATTTCAGTTCAGTTGAGATAATCCGACTACGGCTTATATTATCTGTGGACAGTACAATATTTTGTATCTGTGTCACTTTTGTGCCGGACTTCATCAGATTAAAAAAATACTTAATTCCGCAGGTCGCGAAATTAATGGAACTTATTCGCACCCTTTTCATGTGAGAATTTAAGCTATATTTTAAAATGGCTGTTTGACCTACGGTACCTCAGCCTAACACGTATGCAATGGCAAGATAAAAAGTTAATAGAAATGCGCGGGAGTTCCAATACCAATTTATTGGTATTAAAGTGTGTATAAAACACATATTGAGCTTACAAAGTATATAATTAGAAGTACACGCCACCCCAACATGAACTAATGAATACATTGTATTCTATTAGTAATGAAATAGATAGATACAAATCGTTAAATGGGCGGCAGATGTCCGCGCCATGTTTGTTACATGACATCTGAATGATAAAGTCTAATAATCTATTCGCTTTTGAAATTAGAATGTGACCTGTGACTCTTACTTTTTTTTAAATTACATGTTTATTGACGTCATAGTTTCATTTTCTAAAAGACTTATTGTAGAAGATAAAAAAATAACTGGAATAATTATATATTATGTCTAACGCAAAAATATTTTTATCCAACCCCAATGGATTTAGAAAATATCCTATATATATTCTGTATAACACAAGCTTAGGATATTCTATATACACATAACACAATCATTTAAATAAATGTAAAATACGATGTCCTAGCAAACAAATAGCTCAGCGCTTTCACAGATTTTAGTATAAGATTTCATTGTATTACACTTCGAAATAAAATGAATAGAAAAAAAACACCACAGATGCATAAATCAGGCTCCAGATACCATTATTAAAATTGTATAGGCATCTGTTTTTCTGCAAGCACGAATCGATATTTAATACAACTTGTAATTTGATATTCTTTTTTATCTGTTCATATAGTAGAGTCGTGATCGCGAACCGCCATTATGTTCTAAAATGTGTTGCGTTAGAAGAGTAATAATAATAATATCAGAGTCGACAGTATGACAACATTTATTTCGTAAGCGAGTATGTTCTTTCAATTGTCTATTGATAATATACATTACGTTTTTTGTGAACGAAAATTCTGTCATAATGTTTATTAAAAATGCAATGGATCCATTAATTGAATTAACGTTAATGAATAAGAGTGAAATTTGTAAGTACCTACTATGATTACAGGAACATTTGATACTAGTCTAGTGCATCATTAATGACACAGTTATCAGCTCTTTCGTTGATAACCAGTTTTGAACGAAATATATGTCTGTGCCTAGCGTTCATTACTTTCATTTGTTAAAAGTAGTTAAAATATCTCTATGTGTATGTATTTGGAAACGTATTTATGTAATTTACCTAATGTTAAGTTTCCATAACATTTTCTCTGCTTGTTTCAAGATCAGACGGCCGTGTACGAGTTGTCCTATCATATTTTTTTACTATTATTGTCGCCGTATAAAAGATTATAATTGCTTGGAAACCGCTTTAGTCTCCAAACTGTTCCAAGTCCTAGGAAGATTCAGATTCCGGTAATCCGCCTCGCTTTGCTTACCTACTTACACTGAGCTCTATTGACTAAAATCCTTGACATCTTGACAGAGTAGGCAGTTATAATCCTCTCGTAGGACTATTATGATTAGGGTAGCACCCACGTTCAGCGGCGCCGCGCTGCCGCCGAGCGTTGCTATGGAAACCATCTTATTTGCTTAGATCGTAGGGTGACCATAAAAATAATCCTATTCTTTAAAAATCAGGACATATTTTTGTCGAGTTTTATTTTGACTCACAACGATATTTTTTGTATAGTTTTATTTACTTCTTTAAAGTGATTGGCCAAATCAAAATGTGGGGATAAACTAGGATGGTAACAAAAAAAAGTAATATCAAGAGGTAAGCAGAGGAATGTAGAACACTCCCACGTTTCACCAGGTACATTTATGTCCCACATGGAATAGGTGGTGAGCCTATTGCCATAATATCGGGCACATATCCAGACTCAGAGCCATTACTAGAAAATCTAAATTAGAAAATTTAGTAGTGCCTGACCTGGGAATCGAACCCAGGACCTCCC
>DWFO01000961.1:0-17475 GCA_018246595.1 Mimoniades nurscia nurscia | reverse complement strand
AACGCAGTACCAACTTTAATTTAAAATCTTATATAGAAAATGAGGAAAAAAATATTTGCTGAACCTCCTTCAACTAAGCGAAAAATAGTCTGAATTTACCCCAACATACTCTACTACACTCGAATATTGTATACTTAAACCTTGAACGTTTCTTTCATAGGAGTTGTTAGCAGCATACCAAGATTATGCCAAGAATTTCAAAAGCTTATTTTTTTTTACCATCTTGTAACGAATTTTTCTTTATTTCAGATAATTGTTCATCTTCAGTGGCATACTGGTGGCTAGGCGCAGTCATGATCACTCTTTCCATTTTCGTAATTTACAACAGTGTCCTTATATTTGGAATGATACCACCGTCGAATTTAAAGCTACATAAATATAAAACTTTTAATAATGCTGTCAATTCTAAAGTACAGTTACAGTCTTTACCAAATGTTTACATACATTTAATTGTAAACAACACTACCGAATTAAATTTCAATAAATACTTACCTCATATTGATACAATATCAAAAAAATATCCAAGTTTTAAATATAGATTTTTAATTGTTATAAACGATACTACACAAGATGCACACGATTTTAACGATCATCAACGTAATGATATTGCATTTGATTCTTTATGGAGTTCTGAAGAACTTAAGTTTAACATGTCCAAAGAATACAATATTTCTATTGAATATATGTCTTTAACAGGGTACTTAAATGATTCTCCTATAAAAAAGGTCTGGAGATTATTGCCATCATATTTAATAGAATTTTTAGTAAGATCAATATCTATATGGAACAAAGGTGGTATAGCGTTTAACCCTACAATATTGATTTCTAAATATTCTAATGCTAACTATATAGAAAAAGTATATGATATTCTTAATGACTATGTAAGTTTTAGTAATGAATATCTTAAAATGAAACCAATGTACGAAGCAAATTCAAAAATCAATACAAAGAGACCAAACAATATACAGGATATAATAAACGCTTTAGAGATAGAAGATAGTAATTTTTCAAAAGTTGATCTCAATGTAGCTGATAACGATATTGTTATTGTAACAAACACTGAAAACATTTTACATTCGAAACTTGCGCAAAACATTAAAAACGGGAGTCGTGACTCTAAAGAAAATGAACCTACTACCGAAAATCGTATAAGTTCTCATGAAAAAGAGAAAACTGTATTAAAGTCTACAAACCAAACATATGCTGCTAACAATATTTTGCCTTTATTTTTAAAATATCTCCTTAATTACAATAATAAAGAAGAACTTTCAGCCAATAGGTCAAACAGAATACTTCATAAAGACCTCATTTATTCAAGAGAAAACAAATCAGTACCCATTAAAAAATCATCAAAAATAAATTATTCTGAAAAACGCAATGAACATAAGAGTATTAAAATGAACAATTTTAATAAAAACAAGTCAATGGAAAGTTTAAACCTTTCTAAATCCGATAAGCATCTGACACCTAAGTTATCAATAGATTTAAAGGGCAATATAATAGCATCCAAAACAGCTTGTCATGCATTTTTAGGGACAGTATTCAGTAATGTTATTCATCATGCAAATGAAAATAGCCTAACGGATTTTATAATTTCCGAACTTTCACTGTTTTGTAATGGATTATTGACATCGTGTGCCGGTATTAATGTGATTTTAGTGTAGATTATATTGATTAAATATTAGTTAATATTTTGTTTTAATTATTTGTGTTGTATGAATTTTATTAATAAAAAAACCTTTAATACAGTATTATATTTTATTTTCTACATTACTCTCTAATTTACACATCTATAAAGTCGTGTTCAAAATATTGTTATATTTCGTGTATTACAATATTTTGATCACAAATTTTTCAATTTTTTTCTTACTTTATGGCAGCAATAATGATTTTGTTACAAATAATTTGTCAAGAGTAAGACTAGACTTAATATATATTTGAAAAGAAAATTAGTGTATTACACGTAATTAGTAATACATGCGATGCATGCATGTAATTTTAAACTATAAACAATTACAAGTATGAAAAGTACAAAAAGAATTATCCTATTTATCATTTTGTAGAAATTTTAATTCGAAGCCTAAAAGTGATTAAGGCCTTCTTTCTATACGCGACATGAAGGCTATGTTTACAGTCTTCGACACAACTATGTATATTGATACATACATACATCATATTGCACAATTTTATTGATAGGTATCAAATTTACGCACTTACAAAATCATGTTTCATCGTTTATTTTTTTTTAGCTACATTTTTTCTTTCAATCGGAATTTCATATCGGTCATTCCACTGCGAATGTGAATTCTTGCAATCTGTCATTGCAACAATAGGTTCGCATCTTCTACTTATTGCCCAATACACATAACCTTCTGGACACTGATATACAAGACCTCGTAATTTACCTGTCTTAGTAGCTTCACATTTAAATAGAAGTGGAGAACATTCTTCATTCTTTTCGAAGGGGAAATGGCCCACTGTCGGACACGAATAGCTCCCTTTACTCACCGTGATCTGTAAAAGTAGATTATAATATATGATAATGGATTGTTTTTACCGATCCTAACCCGTAAATAAGTAATGTTATCACTGATATAGAGTAATGTTATCATTGATATAGAGTAATGTTATCACTGATTTAGAGTAATGTTATCATATTAGGTTTAACTTATTAAATAAAAAAAAAACATTATTTCATAGATAATTTTTTATAACATTCTTAACTCACCGGTTCTTTGTAGTTTGTATCTAAACGTTTCACTCGACGTTTTTGTGCAATCTGTCCGTCACATTTCTTATCGGCTTTTTCTTCTTCTACACATTGAATCTTACTTTCATCGTAAATAGTATTGTTTGGACAATTAAACACAGCTACTTTTACGTCATGGTTGTCTTCGTCTTCTGTACATTGATAAAATAGATTACAATATTTTGGGTGTCTTTTGAATCCAGTTGGACATACATATAAGTATTGATCATCGTCAATCTGGGGACATTCCTTTTCTAATGACCCTTTTTCTGTACTTGTGCTTTGTCCACTTTCCGTAGTTGTACTACCATCGGTTGATCCCTGGGTAGTTGACGACTGTTCAGTTGCTGAAGACTGATTCTCTGTACTTTGTTCAGTATTTGATTCCTGAGTAGTTGTCTCTTCAGCTTTTGTTGTCTGTCCAGCAGTAGTAGACTCACTAGTGCTTGTTGGTGTTGACGTCGTCATTGTTTCTTCAGTGGTTGTTGTAGTTGGTTGCTCAGTTGTTAATACAGTAGTGGTGGAGGTTGTAGTAGGTTGTTCAGTTGTTGTAGAAGTAGTTTGTTCCGTCGTTGTAGCTTGTTGTGTAGTATTTGATTGTTGACTAGTGGTTTGTTCTGTTGTTATAGCTTGTTGTGTAGTAGTTGATAGTTGACTTGTGGTTTGTTCCGTTGTTGTAGTTTGTTGTGCAGTACTTGATTGCTGACTTGTGGTTTGTTCCGTTGTTGTAGTACTTGATTGTTGACTCGTCGTTTGTTCCGAAATAGTTGTACTCTGTTGAGTAGTACTTTGATCCGTTGTAGATTGCTGTGTAATACTTTGTTCCGTTGTAGCCTGCTGCGTAGTACTTTGCTGTGTGGAGCTGGTTTGTCCACTGGTAGATGATTGTTGTGTTTGTGTTTCAACAGTCGCACTAGATGAATCAGTTGTTGTGCTCGATTCTAATGTACTTGATTTTTGAGTAGTTGATTGTGTAGGAGTAGTTCCAGATGTTCCCTCCGTAGTTGTTAATTCTGTAGTCCCTTCTTGTTTAGTTGTCGTTCCCTCAGTCGTTATCGTTTCATTATTAGTTTCTTTTTGTGGTTCTGTTCCACTACATTTACGTGGTGGATAAACTGAGTTTTCGTAATTGCAGGTTTGAAGTTCAGGGTCCCAGATAGTTCCTTCTCCGCAATCAAAATGGAAAATTGAAAATTTCTTTCCGTCTCCACCCCAATCAACGCATCTATAAAATTTCTTACAATCATAAGGATCTGCATAGAAACCAGCTTTAGTACATGTATAATTATTATTATTTGGACTTGTTGCAGAAACTTCTTGACTGCTTTGATTGCTATTCAGAGTGGTAGTAGTCTTTTGTGTTGATGAATCTGTTGATGTAGTACTTTTAGTTGTTGTTTCTGATAAGTTATTGCTCATTGTAGAAGTTTCCGTTGTTGTTGTCGTTGTTATAGTTGTAGAGCTCTCATTATGTTTACACGATGGATTAGAAACATCTTGTGGATGATTGCAAGCAATTATGTCCTGATCCCATATTGTACCATCTCCACATGTAAAATCGTATTTTGTTAATGCACCTTTACTGTTATCTACACATCTATAAAACTTTTTACAATCTTTCGTATTACCGAAAAATCCAGATTCTACACAGCTGTCCTGTGTTGTAGCACTTATAGGTGTCGAATTATTTGGCAAAGTTTCTGTGGTGCTTGATGATTCGGATGCTGATTCATCTTGTAATGTAGTTTTTGTGTCAACTTCTATATTATTTGAATTATGACACCTTTCAACTTCGCTTATATAATTACAGGATTGTTTGTTAAGATCCCAAGCCGTACCCTCACTACAATCAAAGTCATGTTTAATATATTCTCCATTTCCACTACTTACACATTGGTAAAACTTCTTACAATCACTGTCAATTGGATAAAAACCTTCTGATTGACAAATATTCTCCTTCGATGATCCAGAATTTTGGGTCCCATAGTCATCAGCTACAGTTGTTCTGATTTTATTAGTTGTGCTCGAAATTGATATAGGTGTAGTTGTAAGTGGTTGTCCGGTACTAGAATGAAGTGAAGTAGTTCCAGAGACTGTACCTTCTTTACAATAAGATCCATCATTATCATGGTCGCATGCCTGAATATCTTGAACCCAAATTGTACCTTCACCACACGTAAAATCATATTTAATATACCTACCTCTACCATCACTTACACATCGAAAGAATTTCTTGCAATCATTTGAATTAGGATAAAAACCTTCAGAAGTACATTTGTCTGTAGTCAATGACATTTCTATTTTATCCGTGTGTTCTGTTGTGCTAAAAGGTATTGACATAGAATAGGAAACAGATGGTTCATTTATTTCTGTGTGAGATTCCGTATCTATAGCACTACACTGTCGAGCTGATGATGCATGATTACACGCTAAAATTTTTTGATCCCATGTTGTCCCTTGACCACAGGAAAATGCGTATTTATGAAAACCTCCTACTCCATTATCAATACACCTATAAAACTTTTTACAGTCCTTTTTGTCGCCAATAAAGCCTTCTTGCTTACATTCTTGGGATTTTTCTGGTTTCAATGTAGTAGAATAATCATTAATTTCAAAAGGCGAACTAGCTAAAGTGGAAGTTGGACCAGATTCAGGTTCTTTAGTATCTTGAGCAGACACAGAGCTGCAAGGAGCCCTAACAGAATTTACATGATTACACGCATTCATTTCGGAGTCCCAGATTGTGCCTTCACTACAAGTAAATTCATAACGAATAAAACCACTTCTGCCGTCGTTAACACATCTATAAAACTTTCTACAGTCATTACTGTCACCTAGAAAGCCTTCTGTTGTACAATGTTTGCTATCATTAAAAACTGTGGGTGATTTAATCGTAGAACTAGTCCATAAATTACTCTCTGTTGAGCTGCTTATATCTTGATTGCTTTGTGTTATATGGGTGACATCTGTCACGTCGTCTTTCATCGTTACTGAAGATGTTGATGCGATTACGATGGAAACAGGTGATAAATTATTTCCACATGATTCAACCTCCCACACGTGATTGCATGCCTCAACTTTTGGATCCCAAGCAGTTCCTTCACCACAAAAGAAATCGTAATGTACAAAACTACCTTTTCCATCAGCTACACACCTGTAAAACTTTTTGCAGTCATACTTGTCACCAATAAATCCTTCAGATATACACTGATTATTAACAGTGGATATCGCAGATGTTAAGGTTGTACTTGTTATTGTGTGTTGGGTACTGCTTTGAGTCGTTATGTCATTATCAATATAAGATGTTGTGGATTTGTTATTTATTGTAGAAGGACCAAATATATTTTCATTTCCTAACTGCGTTCCTCCACAATTATCAACTGCCCATGCATGATTACAAGCAGAAATCTTAGGGTCCCAAACGGTACCCTCGCCACACGAAAATTCATATCTGATAAATCCACCAGTACCATTTTCAACGCATCTGTAAAATCTTTTACAGTCACTTTTATCACCCATAAATCCGTTTTTATAGCATAGACTATCTTTATGGGTAAAATCATATACATTGGATGTAGTTGTAGTGGTTGTAGTTGTAGAAGTTGTAGTTGTAATTTGTGAAGTATTATTGCCATTATCTATATATGTATTGTAACCATTATCTACCTCTGAGCTTTCGTCGGGTACAGTATGTGATATTGTTACTTGATTTAAATTACTATCACTTATTTCACTCTCTCCACATTTCTCTACAGCCCATCGATGATTACACGATTCTATTTTTGAATCCCAAACTGTTCCTTCACCACATGTGAACTCATATCTAGTAAAATTACCTTGACCATTTTCTACACACCTATAAAATTTTCTACAGTCGTTATCGTCTCCCATAAAGCCTGCTCTTGTACAATTTTTTCCATGGTAAATATTACGTTCGGTTGATGTTGCTAATGTAGGCGGCGTTTCTTTTTGCAAGGGGCCGTATCCCGAAACATAATCATTTTCATTAATATTAGTCTGAGTTGTACTTTGTATAAGAGATACAGTAGTTATTATTGCCTTTTCTGTGCTTGTTGTTGTAATTGAAGTGATATTTTGAGAGACGCTACCACATTGTTTTACAGCCCAAGCGTGGTTGCATGACTCAATCTTGGAATCCCAAACCGTACCTTCACCACATTTATACTCATATTTCGTAAATCCGCCTTTACCGTTTTCTACACATCTATAAAACTTGGTACAATCATTACCATTACCAAAGAATCCACTGAAATTGCAATCTGTTTCATGTGCTATTGAAGATTCAGATGTCACAGCAGCTAACGTATTAATTATTTGAGTAGATGACTTAGATATTTCTGGTGCTTGTTCATTATTATTTTGATTACCATAGCCAATTTCATCTGGAATTTCATTATTAAAATAAGAAGAAGACATTGTCGTATAATAATCATACGCGGGACTTATGTCAGTTGTTGTTATAAAGGGAATATTTGAACTAGATATCTGTGCTCCACATTCTTTTACAGCCCAGGCATGGTTGCATGCGTTTAATTTTTCATCCCATAATGTGCCTTCACTGCAGGAAAATTCATATCTATTAAAACCACCTTTTCCATTATCGATACATCTGTAAAACTTTTTGCAATCATTTGAATTACTCATGAAACCCTCTTTGATACATTTACTATTAATACTATCCTTATTGTATTGAGTAGAAGTTAAAATGCTTGTACTTGGTGTGGCAAATCCTGCTACTTGTATCTGAACTTGGCTGGACTGGTTCGAATGATCAACCTGCAGTTGTGTTTGAGTCGCCTTATTGCTATAATTAATTTGGGTTTGACTTTGACTTATTGCTGAACCAAAACTTATTTGCGTCTGGTTTTGTTTTACAGCAGGGTTTTTTTGTACTAGGCGATCACCAAAATTCATCTGGGTTTGATTCTGTAATGCCGTTCCATTACTTATTTGTAATTGTGATTGCGTAACCTTTGAACCGTAAGATATTTGTGTTTGCTGTTGAATTGTTTCATTCGGCACTACATCATTGTTTTTAATTTGATTCAAATAGTTGATATTATTTCCACCATAACTATTACCTTTTCCACATCTTCTGCGCTTAACAGCCCATGGATGATTACATCCCTGGCTGTCATCATCCCATATAGTTGATTCGCTGCATGAAAATTCATACCTTATATAACCTCCATGTTGATTACTAACACATCTATAAAATTTTCTGCAATCTTCACTGTCACCCATGAATCCATCCGATGTACATTGATCCATAATTAATGAACTTGGTTGTTGAGTAGCATGATGCAATACTTCTGAAACTATGTGATCTCTTGGATTTTTGGTAGTTAGAGAAGCTTGGAAATTCCAAGATGACGCAGTTGACACGAACACAGATTCTTGATATCCATGAGTGGATGTTGTCGCCCAAGGATAAGGGGTAGTAATATAGGTACTCTCAAATTTACTCGGCAAAGTAGTGGTGCTGATTGGAGCTTTAGTACTAATGGGCGAAGGTATTTCTAAGTTTTCTTTTTGTAATCCGTCAATTTCATTTTCAAAAAATTTATCAGGAGTCGAGATTAATTTGTCCGTACTTAAACCACCACATTCAAATCGCTTTGTGCTCCGAGGATGGTTGCATATTTCTGTTTCAGGATCGTATATAGTTCCCGGGCCACACTGAAACTGTATTTTAAAAATATTAAAATTTATTACAAACGTAACATTACGCCTGTAATCCCTGAAGAGATAGGCAAAGGCAGATAGCAAATATATATTATCACTTATCCATGTCCACACACACAAAAAAGAACTTACTCTATAAACTGCATATTTTCCATTGGACGCTTTCAAGCATCGGTAGAAGACGGTACAGTCAGCTGCGTCCTTCTGGAATCCCTCCCCTAGACATAGCACAGGATCAGGTTTTGGTCCAGAATATAGCTTAACGATACGTCCGCTCACTCTAGCTCGGCGGCCACTCTCTGTTAACGTTCCTGGAATATTGTAATAAAAGACATTTTAGAGTACATAATGATTTTACTAGTATTCATGTAATTCAGATTTATGCGAAATGTTATTACAGTAGCAAAATCACTGTCCGCTGTGAAAACATGAAAGTTACGTACCATTATCAGTGGAATACGAAAGATCAGCGAGTATCATCAACACCAAGAGCGACGCGCAGTGCTTGCTTAACATCAACCACATGTTTGCTGGTTGAAATTAAATCATACAGCATATAGTCTACAGTAAAGATATACTTTTCATGGTAGATGTCATTATCTGAAATGAGCAATAACGTTAATTAACGGTACCAGAAAATACTCAATGATAAAAATATTTAATGATATGCTTTAATAACAATCACTTTGTTTGAGAATGTTCAAATTTGGAGACGTGTAGTAAATTCTTCAGCCTACAGCAAAACAAGTAATACAATAAGCTTCGGTTGTGATTATCCTTAACGACTACATCCAATGCTAACTTTATGGTATTCCAAATCGAAGGGTGTAATAAGTAAACATAAGACGAGATGTCTATGAAACATAATGAATGCACCATTTCAATTGGCCTAATTACCCGTTTGCTACTAATAATAAATAAACGTAACGTAATGTACACTAGAACATGATGTATAAATGTACACTAGTACAATATACAGTGATGGAAAGTTTCGTTCCTGAAAGAGAAAGCGAAAGGTAACCCGGAATTTCAATACATCAAAACATTTACTATTGTAACCAATCATCAATATCGATGGAAATAAGTGCAAGGCTAAATGAAAAAAGCGATAATTCTAAATAACTGTTATATAAATATAAATTTAGTGCGTAAACAGTTGTCATCGTCATCATCAACTCTTTTATCACTGTACTATTGGAGACGTTTCTGTTTTCAAAACGAGAAATGTTGAATTTATATCCTGCCACGATGTCAGATCAGGAATTACGAGACATCGAACATCTTAAGGACATAGTAAAGAACTCTAGCCGTGTAGGTTTCCTCGCAATGATTTTCTACAATATTACAGCAAATAAAATTACTTTAAAACGTACATTACATACATTGTAAAGAAAAAGGTGACCGTCGGGACTTGAACCAAGAAACCTCGAAGTTAAAACCTATGTTGAGAAACTATCGTACGTTAATACATGTACATATACATTTTTTGCTAAAACTGCATAAACGGATACATCAACGCTATGTTATACACATGTATAGACATATAGCGAATGGACTGCCGGAAAGGTATCGTACGGAATCCGCCTCATTCAATTGTTTAGGTCAAGAACAACGCAGTATTCAGTGCCAACGACCGGTAATGACCTCACTTCATTACACTCGCTTCATCAACTGTTCGCTACTCACAAACGTACGAAACTTGACACGGAATCTCGGTGACGTAATATGACTCTTATTAAATAATGGACGTACGTAACATCACGCCTGTAATCGCCGAAGAGGTAGGCAGAGGAATACAGAACACTCCCACGTTTCACCGGTTACGTTTACGTCCCACTATGGAATAGGCGGTGAGCCTATTACCATGCATCCGGCACATATCCAGACTCCGAACCACTACTAGAAAATCTATATTAGAAATTTTTTGTAGTGTTCGATCCGGGAATCGAACCCGGGACCTCCCGATCGGCAGTCGCACTTGCAACAAACACGACCAACGAGGCAGTCAACATTTTATAGAAGTAAACATTACATGTGTGTCATAAGACCCCCAGTTGGCGTTTGAATTCCAAGCCATTACGCTAAAACTACTTCTTATCAACACCAATTTCAATACTAGTAGCAATTTCGAAATGTAAATGTATACGCGGAAATGCGCCGCAAACCGTTTCTCCGTAAATAAACATATATTATACACATACCTGTGTGTCTGTTCAAGGCGGGTTTTAAGACAGTCTCGATTACTACTCGAACCCCTCCCCCCCCTTCCCCCCCTACACACTCCCCGCATTATATGCTTGCAACACGTAATGATTTTCATATCTTTACAAAGGTCAAGGGTTGTTTACACCAATTACAGCTGAACCGTCGGGACTGGGGGCAACCTTACACGCGAGACGGCGCTGTTATTTCTATATTATTGCAATAATGTAATTATTTGTAGAATTACGCGATTATTTCTTAGAAATATGTATGTTGACTTAAGTTAAATAATGTAATATTTAATTTACCAATGTGTTCGAGATTACATTTGTAAGGTAGGATTACGAAAATAATTTTGGGGGTTGTTGCAAAATTATATCTATTGCCTCGTTAGCTGCATAGTGCATGTTGGTTGCATGTGGCGACTGCCGATCGAGTGGTCTCGGGTTAAAGTCCCAGGTAGAGCACTAATGGAATTTTCTAACTTAGATTTTTTTAGTACTGTCGCAGAGTCTGGATATGTGGCCCAGGGGTATAAACATAACTGGTGAAACGTGGGAGTTTACCACACTCCTCTGCCTACCTCTTCGAGGATTACACGCGTGATTAAAGTGAAGTAAGGAATAAGTTATTATTTTTCAAATCCTACCCTGCATTACTTAATGTACGAAGTGGTATAGAAATATCGAGAACCTTACCTAGATAGCATTCTCTCATGTAATAGGTCATTTTTTCTCTTTAAAACGTACTTTCTCTCGGAGTTTTTAACTGAAAGTTTCGTAACACTGTACGTGCGGTCGTGATCAATGCGATAATTAATATACTCAGCAAACTCTATATATGGGGTGAACGTTGCGCATTACCCTACCCGCGGCTAATGCATAGCGCAAATAACCATTGCATCGTTTCAGATTATCACGCGACATAAGCGGACATGTCGAAAGCGGTAGGCGGTTATAAAAAAGAACCTCAAAATGTACCGAAAACGTGTTCTGCACATAGTATACATTAATTCTTTTTATATAAAAAGAGTAAGGAAAACACATATGTAATTATTAATGTGGTCATTGTGGAACAGTCATTGTTTTCATTTCAAATTCAAAATACGACAATGGCAATATGCATTTAAGCTTATATTGAGATGACGTCTGTAAACCCGCACTTGGCCAGCATACCAAGATTATGGTCTTAACTCTCTCGTTCTGAGAGAAGACGCGTTATTCCAACATGGGATGATACAAAGGGTCGAAAGAACAAACAGAAGAAAAGGATTATACAAATTGTGTTCAAGAAAGGCTGAACCTATTACTCTCCCAAAGCAGTACTTACGCTGCCTCATTTAGTAAAGGCGAAAAAGATATGTTGCGCGAATTAAAATGTCTGCATGTAACGACGCATTTGCTAATAATATCCGGAGGCATCTTACGCATGTCGAAAAAGTGAGGTCTCTTTCATCTTAAGTTTAGATGACAGCATAGTCATTTGTTATTTCGGTTACGAAAAATCTACATCTTCTAATATTTCTAAACGGCAAATGGAATGACCTATCGGAACTTTTTGCAACAAAATTCAATGTTTGAATACGATATAAATTGGAATACATTTAACATTTAATGACAGAATAAATTATCTTCCAATGAAGATGACTCAATAGTCATTCAAAATAATGTATATTTATAGAACGTATTCTTAGTTGAAATTTTAAAGCCGAACATATAACCGCCTTAAACATATAAAGTGAGCTAAATATCTATATTTGGGTATATTATATACATAAGTACATATTATATGTTCTTTAACAAAATGCATAAACATTTTACTTTTTATCTATCAGTAATGTACAGCGTGGACGGATAATGCAACAAAAACAACACGTTACGAATGTATTCAAGATTAAAGATAAAAATTTGTAATTGTAGGTAATGATGTCGTTGAATAAAACCTATTTTTATTTTAACATTACTCATATTATTTCTTAACTATTAAGTCACAGGAATAATATGTAGATAAAAACACATTTTTGAGAGTTTTGGTCTGAATCGACCGCCTCGCTGGTCGAGTGGCTGTAAACCAGATTGCAGATGAGGAGGTCTTAAGTTCAAATCTTGGGTATCGTACTATTCGATTTTTCTAACTTAGATTTCCTAGTACAAATTTCTTTTAGTGACTTGGAGTCTGGATTTGTACCCGGTGTACTGAAAAAGGCTCGCCCTCTATTGCGTAGCGGAACGGAAACGTAACTTGTGAAACATGGAGTCCTCCTTTGCCTACCTCTCTGAGGATTACAGGCGTGACTTACATTGTTTTGGACAGAATTTCACGCAGAATTTTAAAAACATTTTTCTTGTCTGCTTTCTAGGTGGTGTCATTGTAATCTTAATCTGTACCTTTTACAAGTCAGACTAGTTGACTCCTGGGTTGCTGTTAATAGGTATACGGGATGGAATCATGTGAACCGGCTCCAACAGATAAATTACCTTGAACAATATTGTTTCGCAATAGTCGTCCAAAATCTGAGGTCATTACACTCATTTACTGCTTTTCAACTCTTTGAATGAACTCCATGCTGGAGTCGCAATAGATTCGCATAATTAAATTCAGGGTCATGATGTGTTAAAGCTCGGTAAGACCGGTACAATCAATGTTGGATGGTACGACTCGGACAATACACGATTTCAAACTTGTACAATCAATGTTAGCCGATTGTAAGGATGGTTCTATGAAAGCTGCATAATTAAATATTATACAACATAGAATTATAAGACATAAAATGATAGAACATAAAAATTATATAACATTAAATTATAACCTAGCTAGATATTAGTTACATAGTTTTGAATACCAATTGCGTGTTTCAATGCTAATTTACAAGATTGATATTTTTAAAATATATTTTTTAAAGGCTTACATGTTATTACAATTAAAAGAAAATTTAGAAAGAGCGAGAACGAAGTAAATCACAAAGACTGAGTATGGTGGATAAATTTAAGCACTCAAATTTTATATAGCAAGTTTCATATTTACAAGGTAGGTCAGGATTTTAAAAGATCTTTTTAATTTTTCATATAATACTTTTTTTGCAAATTTTCATGGTCGCGTGGGAGGGCTGGCCTCTCAGCTAAGCATGACACAAACTGCTGATTGTTACAAAATGTGTTCGAGTCACGACTACAACTGGTTCCGAGCTCGTAAATCTAGTTTCGCGATTGGCGACTCGATTTCCGTTTGAGGGGCAGCTGCTGTCTCGAAGGTTTCAACCTATAATGTAGCACTAATTGAAATTTCTTCATTCACAAGCGCGATAGCAACCTCCCCACAGTCACATTGATATTATATAAAGCACATTCTACTATATTAAAAATACATAGGCCATAATTACCGACAATATTTTACGTGTACTAGGCCTGTAGAGCCTTTTACAGAATAAGAAGTATTATTCAGTCAACTTTGACACATTGACAAGTAGATGCAGGAAGAAAGCTCGTACAGCCTTAAACGCCGGTAGCTGCGTAGGTGAAGACAAGCTGCCTTATAAGTGGATAGTATCCTCATTAGCCGTAGATTCTCTGCGTATGATATCATTGATGACGTTTCCCGTTGATGCCGGTCGACTGTGAATCTCTCAGCGACTACCGTCGGACCGTCGCGGCGTCGTTCTCCGTCGAATTGCAAAAAAAGGTTGAAACTGGTTGAAAAAGTTTGTTCACACGGACAGCCACAGCACGAATCGTGCGAGCTGGAGAGATCGCGGCGCGCGCGCCAACCGGCGCGCCAGTCAACCGCCGCTCCCCGCCGCGTGCGCGCGTTTTACCCGACGACAGCACATCTGTCCGAGAGCGACACCGCACCAAATTGGCGACCGTTATCGTCCTAAATGACCAGCTAATGGACGAACGACGAGGTAGTCGATGCATGCTCGTGATAACTTAGTGTAAAACGCTAGTGGAGTGCAGTGTTGTGTTCATGTCGAAATGGAGGAGGTTCGCATATCGGATTGGCCCGATCCGCCTAGCTCCCATGCATGGCTCCCTGCTTATGGTTTCCAGCATGAGATTTTGGATAAAGACGATTATTTCGGCACCAATGGTGAGTGTAGAGACTCGATAGAGGCATTTTTTACCGCGAGAAGCCATTAAAGTTGGCGTCGTTAATGAACCATTATTTTGAATGCCTCCTTTTTTTTGCAACGTAATGCAACTTCGCTTTGTCTGTAAGATGCTGAGTGCTGTTCTCCCCACTTTGTCAAACAGTTAACAGACCTTGATATACTTAGTTTTAAACTTTTCACCGCACGAAGTTACCTCGCCTCAACCTTAATTACGTTGGGTGATATATGTATGTACGCGTATGTACGTTTCACTGATTTTGCATGGTGTTGAAATATATTATCGTTACCCAACTGATCCAAGTACAGATAAGTAAGTATTGTTTGGGTGCTAACAAAAACGTTTTACTTCAATTTAGTTTCATTATTTGCTTCTCGACAATAGCTTCTTTGGTAATAACGTTGGCGGGAACATCTGATAAGCGCTGAGTATAGGTGTTTTGAGTATCTTAATAATTTTAAAGTAATACACAACAATATACATTCGTGCATATCATATGTATATATGTCTTGATATTGATGAACTAATAGTTTACATGCATGTATACCATATCTAAGTTTATGGAAGTAAACACATGTACATATAGGGTATATAAGACTTAAATGGGTGCCTATATATTTGGTATTTTCAAATGTAAATTTGTTTGACATAAATGATATCATGTTAGAACGCAATGAGATCTAAGTTAAAAAGATTCTGTTCAAACGGACATACGAAATGGCATGTAGAACTTCACTATGGAACAAATTACCTCTCTACTTGCTGCTGGAACTATCTTCAGATGTGTACTATGGTTTTCTATAACGGTTTAAAGTATGCAAATTACTCTACCTGTTTCTACTACATGTCCGTAATACTTTAAATATTTCGTGTGATAATAGGAAACGGCGACCGTCGTTCGTCTTAATAGCTGTGCATGGCGTACTTGAGAGAAAATTGCAGGTTCTTGTGAAAGTATGTACATAATTAGTAATATTAGCTGTTTGTGGTTTCAAATTCATCGCCGGCGAAATGCCTTTCACAATGTAAAAACTGTTAACTCGCTTTGCCAAAACTTTAATCGCTTGACAAAATTCAGTAGTCGGACATTTAGTACAGAAAATATTCAACAGTTATATATATACATGTACATTAACACTGCATTAAACGAGGATACTGTTAAAAGCTACGTTCCAATTAGTATCGATACCAAGTTTAGGCACTGATTATTATTTAGTATGTAAGATTTTATTGATTTTTACTAAGTATATACATATATTTATCAAAGCACATTATATAATTTGTTTATTAACATACAATAAGTAGAGAAGCCTTGGTAAAGTTCAACAAACTCATTAATTACATATTATACTTATGGATCTAATGAGATGAGCTGACATCATTCGCAAAGTGCGACTTTCGACGCGATTATTAAATAAAACCTCAGTTTACGTTGAAAATTGTACACGGTTATTAATTAAGACCGTTGATACATGAGTTTCACCTTGATCTCATAATAATGCTGCCGGGTAATTCACCTCCCGAAAAACTGAATACTTTTAGTAATATACAGCTTGCAATGTTCTTATAATTTTATAGTGTTGTGGAACGTCCTAATATTGAAACATTAGAATGATTGGATAGAACTGAACGTTCAGTATAAGTCCTACAGTCGTCAATTTGTGTTTTGTGTCTCTTACGTAATTAATTTTAAAAATTTGCCATTTGCGTTTAATAATTAGGTATATCTATGTTACGAATAAATTTTCCTACAATATATAATAATTACTCGATGCTAGCCAAGTTATTTATCATATTAAGTGCTCAATTAGTATCTGCTTTTGCAGCGTAAGATTAGGTTAACTATGCACACGACATAAACGTCCTTGACGTCTTAGAAATAAGGGTCGTTGTAAACTATGAATTAAAACACCTCTTACAAATATTGCTAATTGGTTTCAATGTTACAATGTACCAGTTAATCATCCTAATGTTTAGTAAATATTTATTATTATTTTTACATAAATTGATATTGTAAATTACGTTAGAGATTAAATTAAATTATTGCGATTAATTAACAATCAACTTTAATTATTTTATTGACTTGCAAATCTGTACGCTGTACGTTTAGGACATTATATGGGTCGTCTATTTTTGCATTGCTGAAAATGATGTGCCGATATGTATTAATTATCAGCCAGTAGTACGTATTAAATACCAAAGACGTAGACCTCGGGTGGAATTTGAGAGTCAATCTAAGCGTATGGAGATGCGCATTATAACATTCTCTTTGATAAATAAAAAAATGTATACATTAACATTAAGCAGACACGACCTAATTCGTTTTTAAACAATGTCCTATTAAAATATGCTTGTGAAGTGTTTCACTTTTTTGTTTCTTTTGAATCTTGTACGTACATAAATTAATTGTCTTATATTTATCGTTCAAGTCTCAAGCCCACAGTGAAATTTAAATTGCTTAGAGACCGTATTGACAAAAAATGTTATTCAATTCTTGCTCGTCATCATTAATCCTTTTATTGTTCCACTGTTGAACATAATCCTTCCAGAAAGGTCTAGAATGAGAAGGGTTAAGGGTAGTACGTTCCACGCGCCATATGCGTGTTGGTTTTTAATTAAAACCAGTGTAAAGCTATTTTTATATTAATTAATTAAGATGATAACATCTGCCCTATAATATTATAAAGAGGAACAGTTTGTTTGTTTGTTTGT
>DWFO01000960.1:0-17483 GCA_018246595.1 Mimoniades nurscia nurscia | reverse complement strand
ACTCAAAACTGTGGTTGTCAAGAGTCCTTGCCGGAGCTTCTGTTTTTCATCGTCCGTAATTGCGTTCGGCGCATTCCGCCGCCAGTAGCGGTCCACGCCGTTTTTGAAGCACATTACGGCCAGCCATCGTACATTCACATCAATTGAATGGTTCGATAGCACATTCTGGATACCAAATTGTGTGTCAATAAATAATGAACAAGTAAGCACTGTAATAAACTAGATGTTTGCTTGTATGTCACATCATGATTGTTGTATTTCCCGCAGAGGTGGGCATAAGAATGTAGTACACCCCCATGTTTCAACATCCCAACAGTGTAGAGGGTGAAGTTATTGCTACACAATAAGCACAAACCCAGACTCCAAACCACGGATAGAAATTTCAAATTTAAATGTATGTACCCAATAATACCTGACTGGGTGATCACACCCAGCACCTATCTATCAGTAGTGGAGCTTGCAATACTTTAAACAATGTAGTCACATTTGTGGTTAATTATTTACATGTTAAACACTAAACAAACAGAAACAATATTTCTCTTGTGTGTGTTAACTATTTTTTTATCTCATGATGCACAAGTAATTTTGCTGGTTTAGTACCTGTTGCTGGCTAAACAACTAGAAAATGATTTACAAACAACAAAGATAACATCAAAGACACGATTTAAAGTTATTCTGAATGTGTTTAAAATAAAGCAGGTTATTTATATCTTGTAACTAAGACAATTTAGACCACTTATAACTAAGCCAATTTAATTATTATTATTATTATTCCAAATTTTATTCTAATTATTACATCTATATCGCTAAAGTGTTTCTAAATTTCCAACTCCTAATGAATGTCGGAATAAAACATAATACATATGAAATAACATACCAGGAGAACAGAATAGAAGCCAGGCTCTATCTCCCACTCCTGCAGCTTTTTCTCAGCTGGCTTGAGAACCTCTAGATCTTGGCTGGTGGCCCGGTTGAGTGTGTCCAGAACCAAAGCATAGATGTTAGGGTCCATGGTTCAATAATCTGTGGAGTACAAATAGTAACTCAAATATTAAACTATAATCTACATTAACTTTATTGACATGTTAACCCTTTTAATGCATCTATAGAAATATATATTTTCTATTGCAATCTGGTACTTGGGTGATCTATATAATAATTGATCTCAACACCATGTAACATAAGGTTTCAAAATGTAAAAAATTAGGCTTTGTGCAATTAGAAAAACCAGGACCAGTCAGTTTAAAAACAGAATGCTGCAGTAACCATTTATAATATAGAATGAAAATGGAGTAAATAAAATTCATGTAATTATAATAATCATATATACTTACATGTAACATAAGATTTTAAAAGGGCTTTGCAATTTTTAACATATATGACCTAATAACGGTTTTCAAAACAGGGTCACATCCCAGGACACTACAAAACCAGTAGGTACATGCCCTACGAAAACAGGATGATTGGCTACTCTCATAATAAATCTGGTATATGTGTATGGTATGTGACCAGCCTAGTCCAAATGGGTAATAGATATAGTAGTTTTACTAATAGTTTCTCCATACCATAACAAGGTTTAGAAAAATGTTCTTCTCAGAAAACATGGTTTAATGCAGACACAGTAATGTTAAACATATAGCATTTGTATCAATCACAGTATTAATGTATTAGTATTAGTAAAACTTACTTATTATATTAACAACATTTTGTCATTTGTTAATTACCTAAAAACTGACGAAAGCAATTTTTCTTTCCCTTTTCAGACTAGACAGATTTTGATAGACAGTAAATGCAACGTAACATGTATGTGAAAAAGACGGATCGCAAAAACAAGAAAGCCATGACCTACCCTACTAAAAATTAAAATTTGAAATAGTTTTCCAGGGCCGCATAAAAAGATCGGTGCCGGTGAAATCATGTTGAAAACCGACTTTAATAAAAGAAATATTTCCACACATTTGTATGCTTGTAAATAGTTAGCATATTTCCGAAAATATTCAAGAATAACTGCAAAAACAAAAATACTTACTTTTCACCACAAAACCGTAGAGGGCATAATATAACCTAAACTATTTGCATTTGACAGTCATTACTGACTTTGTTTCTACGTTCGTTTTACGCCATATAAAACGCTATTTCGAATCAATTAAATGATCTTCTAAGCACTGTGATATGAAAAAACATCTTTAATTTTAAAATATGAGGAAAAGAAGTACCAATAATTTCAGCTAACTTTTCCTTTAGAGAAATTAACTGCGACAAACGATCAAAATCATATGTCAGTAAAATCAAAATGCCAATCTTCTATGTTGACTTGTCGACATTTATAACTTTTATAAAGTAGCAAAGATAATGCAGTTATACATTTATAATTTCGTAGGCTTCGTAATTAAATGCAACTAACAAAAATTTCATACGTAATTTGATTACAAAATTAATATAATCAAAATATTGGTGTGGTGGTGTTTTTCTGTAAATTTTTCAGTGGATAATTAAAAACAAAAATTAGATTACAATTATTTTTAAAGCAATTGTAAACTGTTGATTTACAAGTTATAAGTACTTGCGTAAACTTTACGCGTGTAGTCCCTTTGATATATTCCGCATGATCAATAAACAATTTTTGCTTGCGTACAAGTAACCTCACTTTTTAAGGATTTAAATTCGGTAATATACTGACATAAAATATAACTTTTCTCTTGATCTCTTATAAATGAAATCAAAATAAGCAATAAGTAAATCATTTCTGCTAAGGACTGCAAAACAATGGAAATCCCTGCCAGCAGCAATTTTTTCCCGATTTTTACAACCTGGAATTATTCAAGACAAGAGTAAATAGACTCTTCCTAAAAAAGCGAACCCCACCGTAAGATGTATCTCGCTTTCCATTAGGTGGAATAACAATTAAACGCGAACCTATTAGCTTAACAAAACAAATACTGCACCCATCTAAACATTCTGGAATCCAGATATGTGTCCGCTGAATCGCAATAAACGCACCACTTCCACTTATTCCATAATGGGACGTAAACGTAACTAGCGAAACGTGGAAGTGTATTATACTCCTCTGCCTACCTCTGTCGGAATAAAAAACGTGATGTAACGTTAATTATTAAGAAGTAATGTATATCGAAAAGTACATATACATTGCAACATTTTCCAAGGAGTGGGACTTGTGTTTTCATTTATTGCCGTATAATAGTATCCACCCGGTATATTAGATTTAATATGCTCTCTGCTTACCTCATGAGGGACATGCGTGATGACATAATAGTTATTATTTAATTTTATTGAATTTAGATTGTCTGAATATTTTAAATTAGGTATACAGGATTGTGATATGAAATAAAGACGGACAGTTCAGATATTTAAAAAGATAAAATATTATGTTATATAAGCGTTAATATAAGTTTATGTAAGTATACACAAGTAGTTGTATTATAAATTGTATAAATCCAAGTTGATCATCTCATCATCATATTGTCTTTGCTCACCGCTGCACATACGCCTCATTTAATAAGCTCACTTGTGTATTTCTATGAGAAGTTTTTGCCTATAATCTTAGAACTTTTTGCACCGCCTACGCTGCTACTTGGCGGCGGTCTTGGTAGACTTCGCTACTCGTATATTGCAATCAATCGCTCGCTAGAACTTCATCAAATTTTTAGCAGAATCAAAGCGGGCAGCTTGTGCTACAGACTTAGGCCAACCATACACGACAACAAAGAATAAAAACTTGAGTTAAAAAATAAATTTAATATTGTTATATCAGTTTGTAATAACAGTACATAGAATACAGCATACCAGGTCCATTTAAATTATATATTAATATTAGCATAATTATTGCTATTTAATAACTGTAAATGGATAATGCGCTACTGGAACAGACGATATTGTAACAGGAATGTCTTTATACAGTGTAAAATGAAACAAGAAAAATATCTCCACCTGAAAAGTACAACGTATTATATTTCTGAATCACGACTTATCACATAAATAAAATGGAACTTATTAATGATTTTAAAATTTTATCTCACCCTCAAAATATACGAAATATTTATAATAGCGTCATTATCGTTCAAACTAATGGGCAACATTCCTGGTATATCCATAAAAAGCTGGCAACTCTCATTTTTTTCGTTTGTGAATTCAGTGTGTATGACCTTACATATTATTTTTTCATCTTCATAATGACCAGAAGACACCGTGTAGAAACGTTTCTGCAACATTACAATTAATTATGCAAACATATACAAATAATAAATGGTATTTGGCATTAAATTCGGCCCTTTGTTACCAACAATAAAGGATAAATAAATAAAATGTTATCCTTCAAACAAGTGTATACAAAGAACATAACATCATGCATGTAATTCTCGAAGAGGTGAGCAGAAAAATGCAGTACACCACTACATTTCACCAGTTACGGTTACGTCTCGAGCCACTACTAGAAAAATAATATAAATTGGAAAAACACAGTAGTGCTCGACCCAGGATTTGAACTCAGAACCCAGAAAATCGCGCTTGCAACTAACACGACTAACGAGACAGTCAAGTGGATATAAAAATGTATACGATGATGAAAATATTAAAACGTATCATTTCATTAATTTTCTAATTGAGCCATCTGTTGCTAAGCTGTGGACCACGCTAAATGAATCACATTAAACAACAATATTGTCACAATCGCTAACTCCGAACCTAAACGACATTTTAAAATTCAATTACCGTGTGTCGAAGGTACATTTTACAATGTTGCCATATAGCACGTGTTGTTTAATTCAAATTACACGCTTTGTATGGGTAATAACTATATATCGCCTTAAAACGACCTTAGCTTAGCTTAACCTTGTAACGTTTAACAACTGGTATTTCTATAATTAACTTTTCTAACACTAAACTAACATGCTTGAAATTCTAATCCAACATCGACACATTCATGTTATATTAGCTTCTCTACAACAAGTTTTATATTTCTTAGTGCTATTCAGTTCTTATATAACGTCATTAACATTACATACGATATGATCTTCTTTTTCATATTCTTTTGACTGTCGTTGATGACCTGGTCGTCTGCCACTATGCGTTCGGCTAGACTCAGGACAGCACCAAAGATTTGTCCTATATTAGCCTATGTCTGATTGAACCAACGAGACATTCGATCGGGCCCTCCTACGACTAATTTACCGAACCTAAGTACCAAGTTTTCGAGCGATGTGGGATATGTTATCAAAGCGTTTTACATACAATTGCTCAAAATTTACCTGTATGAGAGTAATTCTAATTTTCGTTACAATAGCTTTCTTCTCATTTCTAATTGTGATTTGGAAAGGTATTTTTTGATCGAATGAAAATCCTCGATATGTTTTTAAATATACGGAAATGTCGCCTGCATTCCATAGATGTTTACTTAATTCGAAGAGCGTTGGTACCTAAAATAATACATTTATTTCAAAGTGAAGTGAGCAGCAAAAGCAAACAACCGTTACTAGTGGCCGCTGCTGCCCGTGGTCGCAATGTACAGACCTCGAACAAGACTATAGAAATAGAACGATCAGGGTCAATAAGTCCAGTCACAAACAGTAAAGAAACATCTTTGTAATATACCATATTAGTTAGTTTTAAATGTACCACGGTACAGTGCTTTGAGCTTCTTGTGCTTTGAGTGCTTTGAGTTTCAGAGAACGCACCAAAGAGCTCTCCTTCAAAGACGACAAAGTATTAGGGAGCTTTTTAAGGGAGGGAGTAAATGTTACCCCTTAGGTAACTTAGGTAGCCAGTCCGCTTGTTCAATTACTTGTATTAAGTCGAATTTATATAAACAGGGCGAAAAATAACACAAAGGAATTACTTACTGACTGTCACTAAACAGTTAACTGTTATAGACTAAACAGTACACAGAAAACTAAACAGTAAACTTCAATATATCATGTAATTAATTCTTGAAGCGATGTACCTTAAATTCTTCACTGTTGTTCAAATTAAGTTTGTTCAATACGTATATATGAGATATTTTTCTTCTGGTCGTATTGCAAGACGTCTTGCATGTAATCTGAACGAAGTATGTTACTGTTGCAACTGAACTTTTGAAGGTTGGAGGTGCATGGGGCGGTAGAATAAAATCGAAGGGATAAGTACATGTTCCCGGGTTGACTTTTATACCTAAAATACGTCAATTAATATTATTAAAGTATTATGAAGATTATACTTAAATTTTAAAATTTGATAATATTTTCATACCGTTTATGTCCCGAAATATATCAATTGTTACATTGAAAAGTTTTATTTTTTCCGAGTATAACTTAATATAAGGAACATTTGGTGACGCTCTTGACCAGGATGCCTTGCCTACGCCGATTACTTTAAAATCAATATCTGCAAGAATATATATATTATTAATCGATATTTGAAAATTATTTTTTGTCTTTTTTTACTTTAAAAAAGCAATTTATTGCTTGCCGTTCTAAGATTTAAGAGTAGATACCATGTTGTATTCGATAGATTTATTAATGGTAAAGAATGTGCCATGCCAGCCTGTACGTTAGACATCTGTATTTTAATGCTCATTAATGTCCATATATAGCACTTATCTGAAAAAAGTTATATCCTCTGTATTTTTAAATACCTTAGTGTATCTGCATACCATGTTATTTAAGTTTTAACTCTGAACAATTAAAACATTTATATAGCACACTAGTGTCACAAAAGAATAATTAAAGCAATAGTGCCCTTGCCACACCAACTTGCAAGCAATAATGTTACTTATTTAGCTAATTTGTGCATAAGTATTCGTGTAGATCACTAAACTTACGTTCTACATTCTTTTTGCGCTTAAATTCTAACACAACAGTACCAGTAATAGGGTCACCGGTATAAAATATTTGTCCTGATCTGTTAAAAACTATATTGCAAGAATCCCAAACCATGTTTAAAAACTTATTAAGTACTAGTAACGGTAAATGCTACACATATTTTGTAGACATATTGGTCGATAACTCATTGATAACGTATAATACTGATAATTGACTACCTGAAGTAGTCAATTATCAGTACCGAATTTAGGAAATAGCGATAAGCGGACTCTATATTATTACCAGTATGTGAATATTATGTTGTGTTTTATTAAAATCTTATTTGCGGTTAGAATTAGAAGGCAACAAAGGACAAAATCTTGAACATAATTAAGTCGTATACTAAATATAAACGTTTTCATCTTATTGTGATTTATTTCAATATGTTTAATTAGTATCATGGATATTTATTTATATGCTACATTCTACAGTTTTATCCCCCGTTTTTATAAAATCATTTAATATAAGTTCTATTTTATGCATTTAACAATAAAACTCTTGCCTTTTCATATCTGGTAACACTTGACTCGTATTGAAGTGCCGACATCTAGTGGAAAATAAATTAACTCCATTTTATTTTCGAGAGTATGTTTGATTACTCTTATTATTAATATTGTTCTTTCTCAGTATTTCTACGTTTTGTTATTATAAAATATTAAAGAAAATAAATTTGTCTTCAGTTTTAATTGAATTTAACTATTCATTTTATTAAAAACCACACAACTGTATAAAGTACTTATTTGACAACTTCCTCCTTCCATGACTTTTTTGAGAAAGCGGATATGGTTGGTCCGCCATAATCATTCGTGTGGGTCTGTGCTTGTGTGGTTTGGGTGTCATACCGGTGCCAACCATTATTTTTAATTAGTATTAAGTTATGCGTATGAATCCAGACATGGACGATGACGAGAAGGGGTAAGCATATTTTTTATTACTACGGTTTTGACTTAGGTCGTTCCAAGGGACAGCAACTATAATAGGTCAAATTGCATGTTTGCTTGGTGTGTCGCATTTCATGAATAGCCAGCAGGGCTTGGGAGGCATCGTTTCGTTTTGTTGTGCGATACGTTTTTACTTGATTTTTCTGAGTTATACGTGTCGAGTTATCGGTGTTCGATATTTGACACGGTATCAGTTCACGTATGCTCAATTAGCCTTTTACCGGCGAGCGGCCACCGACCCCAAGCCTAGCCGTGCGAGTTGCGTGTGTAAGCGATCATGGCAGCTTTACTTTCCTATTGTGCTTTTTTGCCATATTTTAGGGTCCCGTTCTATTTCATGGCTATAACTGCTTACAGATGTTTATATAACTGGTCTTCTTAAAATCCAACTATGCGGAAACGTCGCAGTACGTAAAATTAACCTTTATGTGACTAATCGCTGCTTTCTCTTATCGCAAATTTCGCGGTAAGGCATAATGTGGCGTATTTGATTTTCGTTTTCTATTTCTAATGGTTTCGATTGTTGCTAGTCTCTCATAACGAATGAGGTTAATGGAGCAATGTTGGAAGTGCCGCGTAGCAATATGTTTTGCGATACCTACATTGAAACGTGCTGATTCATTAACATACGGCTGGCTAACGTTGCCGTGTCAAGATTTAATTGTAAGTTTGAGAAAAGTACCAAACATGGAAATGTTTACTTTTGAGTTCACATTTTTTCCGCGGCGGCGTGTTACTTTTTCAACCTTTGACGCGTCAACGCACTTTGACTACATGATCTACTTAACTTTATAACCTCACTTATTCATCTTTCTAATAAAAATTTAATGTTTGATGTTTATTTTTTTTTCAATCTCAAAATTATATCTGCAAGTTGTTTCTATGGTAAAATGTTTTTGTATGTATTGGATATGTTTCTCATGACAGCATCTGATTGAGATAGACATATAAGATAAATGGTAAAACAAATTTAAGCATTCAATTGAGGTCTAGTTACATTAGTGAATGTTACTTTCACCACATGTGATTGTGCTAAGTCAGCTTGCAGTTGTGCCATGTGGACAGCTTGAATGTCATGTATTAACACACAGATAATTAATAAGTATTAAATGTACATTGGATTAAATGCATTGTTTTAAATCTTACTACATGTAATGATTGAACACAATGACTGATATATTTATGCTAGTATTGATATTATTTATTTGTCTACATTTCTACTGCCTTGAATTTAATCTTATCTTATATCAGAGCATATTCGATACAGATAATGTAATCAGCCGTGGATTTAGGTTAGAATAGTGTAAAGAATTGTATACAGAGATGGATTTCAAATATAGATGTCTAAATAAATACTGAGACTTCTATACTTCCTTATTAACACACTAAAAGGGACTAAGCACATGCTTAATATATAATTTGATAAGATTTATTAATATTTTAGTAAATACTCAATGTCTTATTTTATTATGCTTAGAGGTATACAGTCCAAAGCTAGTTCTTAGCACTAGTCACACAACTAACAACATACAACTTTATGATATATTCAGTTTGAACCTCTATTTCATCTAAGACTGTAGTCATAGTATAGACCTGCAATAATTTAAAAGCATTTAATTGATAATATCTACTGTGATATTATTGTTATGTAATAGCTCTTGTTACAACATATATTTTACAGTGATGTCATTATGTTGAACCATTGACCAATGTAAATCTATTGGTTCATCATTTGGTAAGTATTCATTCAAAATATCATTACATATTTGTAAGTCGATTTCAATCTTAATTATACACTTACATTTTTGAAACTAATTTTGCTTATTACATATTTATGATTTGTTACAAAGATTGAATGAAAGTTTATGTTGATATGTAATTACTATTTTTGTGTTGCAAATGATGGAATTCAACAAATATTTTTTATCAGGAGAGTGAAAGTATATCCAGACATAACCAGAATATATATATCCATGTAGCTTTGAACACTTGATACTTTTTGAGCTGCCATGGCCATACATAATGAACATCTAAATCACATCTTCAATGGTTTAATCAATAGCGGACTTCTCAGTACCTCTGGTGTTAGTTTTTATTCATTAATTCAACCTGTACAATCTATAGAAGTATTATTCTAACAAACATTAGCATGGGTATCTCTAGTGATAGATTAAATATAGGACATGGTTATAAAAGTTTCATTTGCATTGAATAAGTATCTAAATTTGGTTGTTTTCACAAATTTTCCATAGATATTTAACTGTCTTATTGACTATATGTGGTTGCATATGTGACAGATGATTGAGAAGTACTGGGTTTTATCTCTTAGGTTTTATCGTCAGATCACTTAAGGTTTTTCTATATTAAAATTCCCAGTAGTAATTTGGAATCTGGCTATGTGCTCTGTGTATGGCAATATCCTCAACCCCCCTATACCATGAAGGAATGTAAATATAACTAATGAAATGTACCACACACCTCCGGCTAACACTAATAGATACAGGTGTGATATTATACATATAGATGGTGATTGTGACAGCTATTGTATACCACTGGTAATTAAAGTTATTCTCTGCAACCATAGTACCTACATCTGAAATTTGCTCAACCATGTTGCTCTCATGGTCACTAACAGCTTTTGTTAATAATGTGATTAGCATTTCTCCTCAGTATAGCATAAATTTAAGATAAGTCATATATCACAGTCATGTTCTGTTAATACTTCACCTTTGACACAAATAATCTTTCGGCAACCAATCTGATTCGTTTTTTGCTTTTATTTTTTGTAAACAAGTAACAGTGTATTGTAACCTACGATTTAAATATGTGATAATATTGAAGGCATTTTAAAATCTTGGTGTAAGTCTCACCCATTCAGCTAAGTTTTTATTTGCTCAGCATAATTTCCTAAATATTCATAATGAATTGATGTTGTTGAACTTGGCACAGGTCATAGAACTAGATATATTGATTTTAGTGAAACATGGTAGAAGTGAACTAAAACTATTTACTCATGCTTTTGAGTATGTCCAAGAGTAATTAGCATCATTATTTTCTAAATACTAGCTATTTAAAACAACAGGATATACTTTTAACATCGCATGAAAATTTCTTAACTATATGTAAAACTTATTGATAACCAGCAATTTCATGATTTTGGTAGAAAAACAGAAGTGTGTTAGCAGAGGAATATATTAAAAATTCACTGCCATACAAGATTGAAATGAATGAAGAATAATGTTTCTGCAATTTGCGAATGAAAGTCTGGCATTAAAATTGATCAAGGCCAAATTTCATTACTAAGTTAAACAGACACAAGAGAAAATTTATACTGTGTTTTTCTATGAAAACACAGTATAAATTTTACAAGATTATTAAATACAAGATTATTAAATATATAAAAATATAATATATCTATTAAATATCTATATATATTATAGATATATTATATTTTTATATATTTAATAATCTTGTACACGTTTTATACTCAAAAAAACAATCAATAGAAAAAAATCATATGAAACGGATGTTGTACAATAGAGATCTTTTTGTGCTTAGCATAATTTCCTAAATTATACATATACGTATATACTTAATATATTTGTAATAAAGTGAGGTTCCTTAGTCTTACAAAATTAACACCTTGAAATTGTCAAGTTACTTCTCATGCGTTATCTTCTGTATTATGTGAGAGCTTCGCTATATCTATAGTTTCATTGCAATGCTCAATACAATTTGGGTGAAATATCTTCTAATAACATTTGTTGGAGAAATTAGAAACTGCCTTGAACTCTCAGATACCACATAGTATTTGGAATATATAGCAACAATGTTAATTATACTACATTTGTGGGGCATTTTACTAATAATATGTCGTATATGGTAAAATATTTTAGTACTGAAACTACTTTTATAAATGTGTTGGTAATTCTTAATTTAAATTTTGTTAAACATTTATTTTGCCTCATTGGTGGGGTTGGTTGCAAGTGTGACAGCCGAACGGGAGGTCCTGGGTTCGATTCCCGGGTAGTACACTACTAAATTTTCTAATTTTGTAGTTCTAGTAGTTGCTCGAAGTCTGGATACGTGTTCTACGTTCCTCTGCCTACCTCTTCGGGGATGACAGGCGTGATGTTACGTTTTATGTAAATTGGGTATCTGTTACAATGAGGAAATATAGGTATTTTAAAGTGTATTGATAAATTAAGGAAAGTTTTATTTAGATGTGGATGTTATTAACAGTACAAGTCTTAAATACTGGTTATTATTCAAGTAATGTACTCAAGTATGTTTTGTTACCAACTTTGTAATATTGTTTTATGCAAACAATATATGTATGTTGGTATCTGTTTTATTTTAGTTAATGATGATGATACAGGTGTTTCATGCTTGGTTGGGCAATCACTATATGGTTGTAAATTTGCAACAACACATACATTTCTCAGTTTTGTTAACTTCATGCTTAACTTAATATTTTTCATATTCACAAAATTTCTTGACTTAGTATGTATCTAAGCTATGTGTATGTTTTTGATATTACTAATTAAATTAAGAGATTAATTGTTTAAAAATGTTAAGTGTCCTTTTTAGCAGTGTTATTTGTAACAGAATGTTTAGACAATATTATCCTTTGGACATTAATGTAACTTGTTTTAAACAGAAAACTGTTTGTCGGCGGTCTGTCATGGGAGACGTCGCAAGAGAACTTGCAGCGATACTTTTCACGATACGGTGACGTGATCGACTGTGTGGTGATGAAGAACAGCGAGTCGGGCCGCTCGAGGGGTTTCGGCTTCGTTACCTTTGCGGAGCCATCGCTGGTGAACGTCGTGCTTCAGAACGGGCCCCATCAACTTGATGGCAGGTGAGGATATCAACTTACTTTACACAATTCTGTTAACACTTTCATGAATAAATTAAGATTCACATTTATAAATAAATTAAGATTATTAACATTTAGATTTCTTTTTATACACAGTGTGTATAATGCCGTGTATAACATTTATACATTACTTTCATAATTATTGATGTACAGATTTATTTCATGTTAAAAAAATAATAAGAAAGTTATATTTAAAATTAGAACACTGACTATCAGCGTGATAATGTGATTCACGTGAAGGTTGAATATATTTAAATAAAATTGACGAATGAGTCGTGTAAATTGGCGAGAACGTATAGGATAGGACTTGCAAAAATCTAAATCCGTTACTAAAAGTGAACGTCAAAAACAGTGAAAGGTACCGGAGGTAAGAGCAAAATCGATTTATGATTGTGCTAATTACATTGAAAATGACGCGATACAGATAAAACCCTCCCCCGTATTCAACGATACGTTGTGAAAGATATTTACGCCAAGCGGTACATTTGTCTGACAAACATGTTTGTCTCGACCGATTCTGCGATTGTAGCCATAGAAACGAGTTACCAACTGATCCGATAACGCCTGCCCGGAGTATGTGAACCCACTCCATTTCGACTGCAGGCGGCTGCTATGATATACGCGCATTGCGGTTGTAACGAATATAATTGAATATTAAATGTGGATTGTATTATGTATAATAAGTACTGCCCGAGAAACCGCACATAACAAGTAAACTGCGGTCTCACTGGTGGTACACGATTCAATGTTGAGCGTTTGGAATTTTACGTCGTGTTTAGTTATAGTTCCTTATCTTTAGTCTAAAAAAATATTTACAGCATTTGCCATATGCACTCGTTATTAATAATATAATCAACGGCTTATTATAAAAGTTTCGTGTATTTTATTATTTTGAAATTGCATGTAAAGGGCTCGTAAGTAATGTAACGCCTGGCAGTTTTCATGATAACAACGAGGTATACTGAAACTTTTAATTTCAAACAAAAGAGTGGTTCGCCTTTTCCGCTTTGATTTTGATTTTGACAGATAACTAATTGGATGTGAGACTGGTATTTGGTTTAATACGATTTTTAAAGTAGATATCTAATACAATGTATAATAATGGAAGGTATTGATAATAGTAATTATGCATTTACAAAAAAAGAATAAAAATGCGCTTGCGTCAGATTTACACGCGGAATATAAATGGCCATTTCAGATTTCAACATAATGGGTTTATTACGGATTATGAGCAGTCGCTTCCCTTCTTCATTACTGCTTTTGCGTGTTTTAAGACTTCCCCATTCTATCGTTGCAATAAACTGGTGTTGTGGATTTTGTTAAATTATAAAAATATCCCAATTTTGTGCTTGAAGGGGCGTTATTTATGTCACAAGAATTTGTATTAGGTTGGCGGGGTAAAAAATATCGCACTGTGAAAATATCTTTCCCAGATTACAACTCACAAAGACTATAATTAAATTTATTTAATGCAATAACAGCATTACCAAATTCACCTATGTATTAAAGTAAATTGAGTTTATTTAATTGTAATGAATTAGAACTATTATGGCAAATAATATTACACCGTTAACGGCACAGTTTGTTGCTACGTACAACTAAATGTAAAACATGATCATATAACGTATTGCCTCAATTATGGACATATTCTAGAGAGTGATGCACAAATTAATAATAGAATACAGGTCGCCTACTTTCTTTTTGCATAATTAGCTAAAAAAATGCACCTCGTCCAATGGAGTTATTGTTGTCCAGGAACTAGTTTTCACTCTCATATAGTTAGTTCATTGACCCTCGTTATTAACCCTTCGCTCAAACAAGTCGGCCTATTCGCGTCTCATCCACCCTAGTTATTATCGGAACGAAAGTAACGGTTCAGGATTTAACAGTTAGAAACATATCTGGATTAAGTGAAAAAAAAACAGCTGTTGTTTTAATACAACATGTAATCAGTTACAATAAGCGCTTCTACATTGAAACAAGCCGCGCTCGCGATGTTATGCCGCATTAAATGTGACCCAATTACACAAAAATAAACTGGCCCGTCTTGACTTTGACACTAAACCAAAATCTGCAACACCCATGTAAACATTTTCATCGGACCAAAATTTCTTGTACTCACACTTTATGTAACCTAAATGTGGGAAACTGGTCAACTAATCTAATAAGTTAAGAAACTAAACAAAATGGCGGCACCCGTCGTCCATTTCGTGAGCGCGGAATGTGTGCGTTTGCGTAAGTTTCGGCGAACATTTGTTGTGTCATTCGTAAGAATCAATATCTATCTGGGAGCAGTGGGATTTAACATTATAAACATTAATAAATCAATTACACGGTTCAATTTGTGCCATTATATGACGAACATTACACGAGCTATTATTCTGATAACAGTCTCCGACAGTATTAACATTGTCTAGCTTAATAATACTTATATTATATTTTCTTGTACATCTAATCTCGACGGCACCGCACTGTTTGCGCGTTGTATTCTACTCAATTAGTTAGGTACTGACAATTATTTAATGTGTTTTATATATAAACAAACGCCATTAATGCGGTCATTACTCTGAAAGACACCTGTAATTGTTCGTGACTGTGAATATTTATGTATTTTCAGGTTATGTAGGTCATTTGTGTGAACCTACAATAGTGAACCGTGCGATTTCTTTTATTATTTTTCTACTGAGGTCTAAAATTTGAATTAAATGATATTCTTTTCACCAGCCGATGTGTTTCCGTCGTCATTGTGCGCAAATCAGATTAAATCTGTATAACGGCAAGGCGGGCGTCTTGACAATTGTAACAGATTGACGTATTGTGTTTGTGTTTCTCTTCGTTATTTCGCGATATTATCTCCAGCGTATGTCACTTTTTATGGTCGGACTCCATGATGGTTGCCAATAAAGAATGCTTCTTAAAACATTTGTTACTATGTGCCTTAGAGAAATGTGTGTTTAACGGAAATTAATAAAAAAAAGTAACATCACGCCTGTAATCCCGAAGAGGTAGGCAGAGGAATGTAGAACACTTCCACGTTGCACCAGTTACTTTTAAGTCCCACGATGGAATAGGTGGTGAGCCTATTGCCATATACCGGGCACATATACAGACTCCGAGCCATTACTAGAAAATCTAATTTAGAAAATTTAGCAGTGCCCGACCCAGGAATGGAACTCAGGACCTCCCATTGGGCAGTCGCACTTGCAACCAACACGACTAACGGAAATTAATCAACTTTCCATTAAGCAGGTCGCATGAACGTTATTAATGGACATGAAACATCGTGCGCCTATTTATATAATTTGTGACTTATATTTTAACATGTACCTTAACGACAAACTACCCATAATTATGTAGTACCTACATGTACATGAAAGATATTTTTTAAACAAGTGCCTAAAAATGCGCAGAGGTCATCGTCTCCTATAACTTTACAGCACTAGTTGGGGGAAACCGTCACCATTTGTTGCGTCTGTAATTAAAAATATACCACGGGCTTTCGTTAGTTGCAGTGGGGTGTTGTAGAAATCTGACTATACATTAATCGAGACTCGGTCCGCGCCGGGTCGCCGACGTATCAAGTGACATTGAGCGGCAATGAATTGAGTGACGCCGGCCTGGGAAAAGGCGTACGAATGCACTTCTTGTTCTATGAAATCGTTATAGCTCCAGAAATTATGTAAATGATAGTATAATTTTCGCCGAATATTTTTGCATGTTATAATAAATTATTTTATACGACCAATTATGAAACTTGATGTACTTTTTTTTTTATTTAGTCAACATACATAAGTTATTACTCTATTTCACATGTAATGCTGATAAATATAATGTTTAACTTTACTTAGTTGCACATAGTTTTTGAGTTGTGCTATTTTTAAGAGTAAATATTAAGAAACCAACAGCAGTGTTATAGTAAAAAAGATGAGGTATTAAATTTAATATTATGATACACTAAATCAACAGTAATTGAGACAAAACGATTAATAAGTAAGCGACGGCTATTGAACTCAAGAGAATGACACCACTGTAGTAACTATTGGAGCGCTGATGGTTCCGGGTTCCATACCAGACTGTATAAGATTTATTGTTTGACACACTAATTGCTGGCTCTGTATTACAAGGTCACATTGCAAGCTCGAGCATCACAGCAAGTTCAGTGTCATTTTCGTGTAGGCTAACGCGGGAATGGTTCGTGACATAAATGAGTCCCGTGTAATTTTCCACTACAACGTGAAAGTGAAGTATGTTGGTCAAGTATGGATACTATAAAGACTTCTAATTGCTGCGAAAGACACCCAGAATTCGAGTTGCAAAAAAAATACTTATTAAAAAATTTAAACTTATTAATTACAAACAAGTCCGCTGAAATGTTCACTTTTTTCATGGGAGCGGGACATTGATAACATTTATAAAAATTACAGATCGATATTAAAAATTTTGAATTATGTTATTTTAGATCCATATGTATGTATAACATGCATAGCATTCCACGTGAAACCTTAAAATCGTTTCCATGTCGGTTTCATGTGCGCCGAAGAAAAACAACTGATCTCACTCTTAGTTCAGTAAAGTATGTAATGTATGCGAAGATGGCGTGATAGTGCGCTATACCTATACACTTCAGTTACAAAGTTTGTACGTATATTGGCTACGTATGCGGGCTATATTCTTGCTGCGTTCGTACATGATATACGCGAGGTATTTCTTATATATATAAAACAAAGTCAGATTTGTTACAACACTTATAACTCGAGATCTGCTGGACCAATTTTCATGGTTTTTGATTCGTTGGATTTGTCTCCACCC
>DWFO01000959.1:0-17499 GCA_018246595.1 Mimoniades nurscia nurscia | reverse complement strand
CCCGATGCATGGCAATAGGCTCACCACCTATTCCATAGTGGGACGTAAACGTAACCGGTGGAACGTGGGAGTGTTCTACATTCCTCTGCCTACCTCTTCGGGGATTATAGGCGTGAAGTTACAATACTGGAATAAAAGAAAATTATAAGCTTCGTTATAGAGGTACGTTACACAGCTCTACATTTCAAAATTGGAACACTCAAGGGCATAAGTAACTCATTAATGTTTGAGCACGGGTCAGTGTTACAATCGATTCAATTTATTTCGGGAGCGAACTCCGCGGAACGTATCTACACATTGTCTGTATAGAGACCGTGCTGTTCTTGAACAGGAGAGTCTACTTGCTTGTAGCTACGGAAAGCCACTGGCGCAAGTAACTTACCATAGTGTAACCGTATTGTAATATAAGTATGCATATTATGTACACGTACATATTTGTAATGTTATGTCTATCATAGTGGTCACGACTGACAGAGATATTGATGCGATAAATGAATAAATTATGCAAAGTTCTGTTACCATAATTTCAATATTATAGCCAATTGTTCTATGAAACTCATAATAAAGGTTCAGGACCGAGCGAGATGGCTTCAACTAGATCCGGCCTAGCAGTTGATTAGTATAGGCACATAGATTCAAATCATGTGTGTAATAGCTAATAAAATTGTGTTTTTATTAATATTTGCAGGTCTATGTAAAATAGTGTTTGAAATTTAAAAAAACTTATACTTTATATATGTGGAAGATATAGTTATATTGTTTAAATAAACAATAAGTAAATCATCGTGATACATACAAGTCGAGAAAGTATGTAGAAGGGAATACTACTACATAACTACCAATTAATTATATTATGTACACTTCACTCTTTAAGCATTCTTTTAAATACTGTTCTCGTATATAAACGTAACATGACGTCTGTAATCACTAAAGTGGTAGGCAGAGGAATGTGGAATACTCCTACGTTTCACCAGTTACGTTCACGTTCCATTACGGAATAGGTGGTGAGCCTATTGCCATACACCGGGGACATATCTGAACTCCAAGCAGTCACGAGGCAGTCACACGACCTCGTCGGTTGTGTGACTGCCTCGTATGTATATATATCTAAATTAACAATAAAATAGACATATTTTGAATTTTTGACATAGAATTTTTTTTTTTTTTTTTCTACTTTTTTTTTTATATTTTGAATAATAAACACTTGGAAGATGGGATGAGATGGGATTAGCCGAGGTTATGTTAAACCTAGTTATGTTAAACCTAGTTATGTTAAACACCTTGGAATAAGCCTATACACAGCAGTGGAAAAATAATTGTTGATATGATTATGACAATGTATTATTATTTGAGATTGGATTACGTTATATGCCTTTGGATTGTTATAGCGCAATCTCATTCTTTTAAAAAACTTCTTTAATTTTTATCAATTACCATGATGACAATGCGTAAATATTTAGCATTAATTATTTGGTCTGCCTCATTCATATAATTTTTAAATTCTCGTTTTATGTTTTATCATATACTGTGACGATGGTAATGCATAAATATTTACCTCCCGATTGTTCTAAATTGTTCTAAATGCTAATTAAGTACTGGAGCGAGTCCACTCACTCCGGTGAACGTACTCGGGTCGATCAGTCGCCATAGCGCCGCATCGCATCCGCATAACCTTCCCGTTGTGCACGATTCGGCGGCGTACTTGCGGATTCAGCAGTGTTGATACTATCAGCGCATATTCCTCGCGAGTTATAATAATGTGCTCGCATCAAATTCGTTGTATTAAAAAGGTACTTAGCCGTTATATGGAAACAGAACGAATTACCATCAAGCTTACAAGCCGTGTAGATGATTTTGGGTTTGATTTCGAGCCTTATATTCTGAATGGTAGATTTGACCGATTCAACAATGTTTATATTATCACCATGTATATAATACTTGCATTTTCCAAAACACATATATTTAAATCGCAAGTTTGGGCACTATTAAAATTGAATTTTTTAAGTATCAAAACTTTATCGACGTATTTGAATTTTTAAGCAATATGTTTTAAGCTGACGGATCCATTGGCGTTATTGTCAACAAGCGACAATACCGTGTTAGTGCGTAGTAGACATGGCTTCGGGTTCGATTCCCAATCAGTCGACTTGTCTGATAGATTTAAATTTTATTTCCTGTCTAGGTGCTATGTGAGCAATGATATACCCTCGAGACAGTGAATATCCTACGTAACATCACGCCTGTAATCCCCGAAGAAGTAGGCAGAGGAATGTAGAGCACTCCCACGTTCCACCAGTTAACATAATTGACTAGTGAAACGTGGGAGTATATTACAATCTTCTGCCTGCCTCTTTGGGGTTCAAATGAGTGATATCACGTACTTTTGTCCAGCAGCGATTAGGTATAAATAACTTGTGTTCTATTAATTTTCTTTTTTATCTCTGTAGCGTTATCGTATAAGGTTATCTGATAGATATCTATTTGAGATAACGAAGCTTCTTGTGCAATATATATCTTTCGATCGTTATACTAGTATCATCTGACGTTTTCAATGAGCAATAAAGTGTTATCATTATTACTCTATGTATTATTACTGTGTATTATTATTGTTAATACTAATAATGGTCTAGTCACATAATAATGATCTTGTAATTGTGACATTTTGTAAATGTATTTTATGTTAGATAATTGTCATCAGCGTTAACCCCCTTAGGATTCCAGGTTTGAACGTGGGCATCTGTTTAGAGTAAAAAGGTTTTAAGGGTATTCCAAGTATTATCGATTCCAAAGCACTGATCCTTTTATTATTAATGAATTATATTAGTACATATATACATAATGTTTGCTTACGCGCACGTGGTTATAGCGGTTGACTATGCCTTGATTCCTTTTTATCCTGAGAAGTCTGTCCAAATGCCGTCGTACATAGATGCTTGTCTGTTATAGGCATCTACTTAAGTCTTGATTGCATTAAATGTTCTTAATTTTAACTGACTGCCTTGTTCGTTTAGTGGTTGTAAGCGTAAATGCTAATCGTTCTAATGCCGGGTCGTGTACTGGTAGATTTTTGTAACTTTGAATCTAACTTAGGTTTTCTACTTATAACTCCTTGCAGTGGCTAGGAGTCTGAATTTGTGCTTGCGGTTTGGTTCAAACCTTATTACATTTTGGGGCGTGAATGCAACTGGTGAATCGTGGGAGCGTACTTCACTTCTCTGCCTACCTCTTTGTGGATTGCAGGCGTAAAATTAATTTTCCAACAATAACAAAAGCATTGTACTACAAGAAATGTTAAGAATATTTTTATATGTATAATTTAGACATGAGCTTATATATTTATTATACTATTATATACGTTACGGGTTACCGCAGTGATAATATATAGTCGTAGCTCTCTTTCGCCAATACCTCATTTTGTTAGTTGACCAGGAAATCATCTGTTAGAGAAACTATTGGACCGATCTTTTTTGGGACAATGGTTTGTTCCGAGAGTCTCTGTGACGGAAGGCAACTCACTCGCTATTTTCGCGCTAACATTTATAAGGAATGTAAAAGTGATTTAAATCGAAAATAGTATTTCCAAAGTAGTGTAAACGCGACAAAAGCGCGAATGGTCCACCTGATGTTAAGTGGTCACCATCGCCTATGGACTTTTGCAACAGCCAAGGTCAATGCGTTGCCGGCTTTGACGGAGAGCTCTTTTAGCGCCTTTCTCGAAGAACACCATGCCATAGCGCTCCTCTTTTCTTCTCTTCTTCTTCTTAGTCGAGTTGTTAGCTGATCGTGAGTGATCAGTCATCGTAGTGAAAGGAGTAATCGCAATGTCCAGCGTGCGTCGGGCAGTATTATGTTTGTACTTAATCAGACATAGTCGCCGCTCGAGGAGGCTTCTTTCATGCTTTTTTTGTTTTGGGGCTACATTATTGTAATGATTCTGCAATTTGTAAGAGACCAAAGCTTTAATGATGCGATAAACATGGCTCAGCCACCAAGTGAGGTCTTTCAAAAGATGTTTGAGCTGACCACACAAAAATTCAGATGGATTTGATGTCATATCAATACGTTCTTTCCTCGTATACTTATGATTTAGCGCTTCACGCGTTGTTTAGTATCCTCCTATAGGTCTATTAATTAGCGCTCCATTGGGGTATATGATTATTTAATCTAGCTGTTTTGTTAAGGCCGTTAGGTCAGGTAGGAGAATGGCCTATGCTTTTAATGAGGGTTCGCCACCACCCGATGACCTTTACTTCCCAGCGGTCGTTGCGTCGTTTATAATAAATGACAAATAGTAGCTTAGACAGCCCTGCTTGATCTATGTTTATGGATACATTTCCAATATCCCAAAGATTGCGACCCTTCTCGAAACTAAGTACGCAAGAAAGTTTTCGGGCCTTTGTTAGCCGCTAAGTTTTGCTAAAGTTGGTCGAATAGCGTCTCAAGATACGCGCGAGTTCATTTGACACCCGAAGCGAAATTCTCTGTGATTTACGTGAGAGATAATTTAGTGTTTGTGAAAACGTAGGCACACCTAATTTCAAGATGTTAATTTACGTAATTATCTAATGAAGGTTAATTTTTATGTACAATATGCCTATATATTTGACTGCCTCGTTGGTCGAGCTGTTGCGAGTGCGATTGCCCATTGAAAGGTCCCTGGGTTCAAATCCCGGATAGGTTAGGATGATTGGATTTTTCTAACTAGAATTTCTAGTAGTGGCTCGGAGTATGGATTTGTGCCCGGTGTATGGCAATAGACTTAACACCTATTTCATAATGGGATAATGGGACGAAAACCTTTCCGGTGAAACATGGGAGTGAAGCTGCACTTCTCTGCCTACTGCTTCGGAGATTACAGGTGTGATGTTACGTTTTGATATTTTCGATAAACAGAACCAATTGTTATACGTATTTACGTCACGTATGCTTAAACATGACTTCATTTTTGTTCTCTGTTTTGATCAGAAAAATATTTTCCTGTCATTCTAGGCGGTAATTTTGTATTTCAAGAGCATTTAGAGAAATTTAAGAAAGAAGACCAAAAAACATTGCGCAGATTAAAGTGTACCACGGAAATTGTCCCTTAAACAATTTCAATATAAAATCGCAATATTTATTTTACTAACAAACTCTTTATGTATCCTGACAACGTGCAATCTCGTTCCAATTTGATAATACGACTTCTCACTTTGAAATATGAACTTTATTGTCAAAGCAAATAAGGTTACGATTCAAATGGCATCGACGAACGTAGAAACTAGGGTTGTCGAGGCACTTTGTATTCAAGTACCGTCGATACAGAGCAATCAGGCGACAATTTAGAGGGTACAGAATTAGTTACGGCTAGCTAATAGGCATTGATGGCCTCTGTAACTTAATTTGTCTGTGACGTTGCTGTTATTTTCTGACATAGAGGATGTTTTAACAGAGTTGTAGGTAAAAACCTAAGTACCGTTATTAAATATACGAACATTATTTAGATATACAACTATATTTCAGACAAAAATTTACTAAGGCATTGAAGGCATGTTTAAGAATAAAGCTTCAAAATTGGATCTTACTCCACTAGGTGTAACTGGGGAGTAATGCAGAATGCACTGCACTGCATGTGCGCGCGATGCACACAATTGCATTTGATTAAATTGACTGGGTATACTTAGTAAGGCAATAATACTTTAAGAGATGTGAAAAATAACATACAAGGGTCCTTTGCGAACGATAGTAATAATAATAACCTTGAAAATAATCTTGGAATAATAGTAATATTAATAACCCGATCTCAAAGTAAGCATCAAAAAACCTGTGTTATGGTAACCGGACGGCTGATATACTTACAACATAATATAAAAAATAAAATATAGTTATTAATATAAATTATACTTAAATATATTTTTTATACTTAGACATAGAAGAAATATTTGTGCACCAGTATTTATTCTGGGTGGAATTCACACCCAAAACCTCCGGCGCAAAATCAGGTATACTAACCTCTGCACCAACGGGCCAGTTTATCCAATAATATTATTCAATTTGAGAAAATTCCATGATTTTTAATCATTACATAAAACAGGCCGAATATGTAAAAGATGAAAATGTGCAATAACACCAAAAATGATCAGTGATGTTCAGATGATGTTCAGTGATGTTCAGTAATGTTCAGTGATGTTCAGTGGTGTTCAGTGATGTTCAGTGATGTCCTGATCAGTAACGATCTTCTGATTAGTTATAAAACAGGCATATGTATAATATGTAAATGTAACTCACGTCTCTAAGTTAAATCTATGATATTATTATTATTATACCCCGGTTCCATTTCTTGGGTAGAAAAGTAGCGGAATGCGTTTTAAACGAACGTCAAACATGAAAGCTGCCGGATAGAAGCACGTAACCAATACCATTCATGTTGAACAGATTAAATATGCGCGTTGAATACTGATTGTGTAATAGAAGTGTCTCAGCTGTTGAATAGACCCTGATAAAATATTGATTCTATGTCTGAACATTTTTAAATCTATAGCTACGGCAGAAGTAATATCTTGGGATATATCTAATCTACACACGGCTCTAAGATCCCAACATAAGTCTTAAGATAGCTTGTGTTATGGTCAACAGACGGCCAGATAAACATTATACATATGTATACATATACATATGTATAACGTATTATACATATGTATGTATAATGTACTGCCTAGTAGTAGGCAGTAGTGCCTAGTTGCTCGAGTGGGTGCAAGTGCGACTGCTGATCGAGATGTCCTGCGTTCGAATCCAATCGAGTTATATTTTTTTTTAGTCAAATTTCTAGTAGTGGCTCGAAGCCTAGATATGTGACCAGTGTATGAGAATACGATCATCACCTATTAACTTGGTAGGACGGTTCTCCACCAGACTACCCCTGGAGAATACAAAAAAAACATTGATTCAAAAATATAACGTAACATTACGCCCGTAATCCCCGAAGAGGTAGGCAGGCAGTAAAAACGATTTCGCTAAAAATAAAAAACAAATCACAAGAGGCCCCTATAAGAAAATTCTTTAGAAGAAGAAACTAGGGAAATTCCTTACAAAACTTTAATAAGGACATCATAGCAAACAGAATGCTCGTTTTTACAATAGCGCCTCATGTCAATGATCAATCCAAAATGTGAGGTGCAAAAAAAGCTGAATGAAATTATAAAAACAAAAATAAACGACAATTATTTAAGATTAAACATTGATAAATTAATAATACATAAAACATAATAAAATGTATATTATACTAAATTGACACTATAACATGTATATTATTACATTTATGTACAGATATAGGCATGATGTAAAACAAAAATGTGATAGAATAATCTTAATTAATTTAAAAATCACTCTACGGAATTAATCCTTACAGCAACCGCCATTTAATAATAAAACGACATTTTTTGTAAACGGGTGTACGCCAGAATTATAATCCTGGACTCTCTGAGTGAGAGGTTGAATTGTAAAACCACAACCAACCACAGCTTATCAAATATAATACATATACATTTGTATACGGACAATTTTGCAAATAGAACAAACACAGATATTTATCTGCCAAATAATAATCTGAGGATGAAATTCACGAACACCGACATTAAACAAAGAGTTAAATACTAGAAATGTTAAACAAATTAAAAGTTTTATTGCAAACAATTTTGATAATTCGGTTGGCTTAACACCATTTCCAGGGAATATGAGGAGCGTATCATAACTTACCGTTATTTGTTTGTTTAACACAACAAAAATATTTATATGTATCAACCCGTTTATAATTCAATAATTACGTATGTATGTATGTATGTATATATATATATATATATATATATATAAAATATATGTGTGTGTATGCATATATGCATATATGCATGTATATATGTATGTATATATGTATGTACGTATGTTTACAATAACCACGTATTCATAATTGAACGAACGAGATACGTGAGATGAATTCATGTGGCATATGTGAATGATAAAGAGCTTGAGGAAATGAGGTTAGATCGCATCTGGATTAGGAATGTTATTGAATTGATGTGATTTTTTATTTTTATGTAACAAAATAAAGACATAAAATCGCGCCTATAATAGCAGGATAGGTAGGCAGAGGAGTGCACTACATTCGCGCGTTTCACCAGTGGTGGTGAGGTTGTTGCCTTTTCTATCGCATTGCTACGAAATATTCTTTTTCTGCATTACTCGTGATAGGTGCGTTCATAATGTATTCTTTTGTATGGAGAAAACAACATTATATAGTAGCATAAATAAGTGGTCACTACAGCTCGTTAAGATCTGCAGCGTGCATAAGATAATATGTTTTTTTTTTATGCCACTATTTTTTTCCTAGACTCTTTAGTCGCTCCGCTGTTTAACTCGCGGCTCAATGAGAGCGTCAAGGTCGTAATCCATTCCTATGGCCAAAGTTGATGTCACTTAGTTCAGTTATTATTAATGGTTACTAAGACCATCTCCTAGTATCAGAAATAAAGGACCGTCAGAGCCCATTAATTCAGTTAGCATTTGTATCATCATCATCGTGGTCATCAGCCTTTTGTTGTCTACTGCTGTCCACATAGGCGTATGCTGAGGGATAATACCCATGATACCCACGCTGGGCATGTGGACTACCGATCGCAGTGAACAGTTCCTCGCACAACCTACGCTACTGCCCATAGGCGACCACAGCATTTGGCATTGAATAAAATAATAATTTGTACAATTATCGTTCATTAATTTCGGTTCTAATCCACCTTGTACATACACGCACTGCTATACTCATTACTGAAAAGATTGTCTATAGTAAACACGTAGTACGACGTCCACCCTTTTCAATAAGTAATTAGAAATAGTTCTAACACCAGCATTTCTCTCGCTGGGCAAGCGTATATAGTATTGAGGAATACAGAGCACAACTTCTCACATCAAGAACGCTTTTAGCCTATCAGCAGCTAGCAGCGCTACACCGCGATCAGTTTAGCCATAAAAGTTTAAGGCATTTAGCGCTGGATTCGCTGAAAGGCACCGCGTACATGCGCAGTGTAAGCTCCTAATGGAACGGTAGTTGTATAACAAGGCAACATCTTGAAAATGAACACAACAATAAGAAGAGGATAAAATTCTCAAATACTCGCAACGTGTAATAAACGCTTAAACACACCCTGTAGTGCGGTACAATGAAAGTTATTAAAGACGGTACTGAATATGCCACTGTAAGAAACTTGCCAAGTATACACTAAAAGTAGCGAGTGATCGCAAGTCCGATTGCCGATCGAAAAATCCTGGGTTCGATTTCCGGGTCGAACAAGGTTGGGTTTTCCTAATTTGAAATCTTGAAACTCCATCTTGAAAAATCAAAATTAAAAATCGCTTTAGTATTAGTCCGTGTGTAATGTTTAAAAAATCATCACGTTATTCACAAATATATTCTGTAGATGTATTGTTTCTTTAAAGTGAAAAGTGTTAAATATTTTTAATATTTATTACTAAATTTTCACTCCAACTTGGCAGTTTAACTCCCGCGCGCTTCAGACTGTGTAACTTGGTAGCACGCCAAATGAAGGTGGCTATTCTCTCAGACCCTTTATTATGGGTAATGATTTAGGGTGAATGGTTTTTGTAGCTTGGGTTGGTGCTCGGGTTAATTGTTACAGAATATCTGACCGACACTCTAGTGTTACTTGTTTGCGTATTATTCTGATGAAATCCATACGTGAATTGTATTAGCGAAGCACTTGTCAAAATGAGCAAGTTGATGTTTCAATGGCAATCATATAGTTTGAAGAACGACGATAATTATACTGTCATTGAATTTTCGTTCCTATGATGTTGTAAAACGTTTGAAAAGGTTGAAACTTCCCTTATCAGGCGTCTGTGTGTTTATTTACGATGTATTTCATGGAACTGTCGGCAAGTTGATTTAGTCCGCATAAGATACCAGGACTGCCTCCCGTCAAGTGATACGTTTCAATTATTCAATAATCTTGACTATCTTCTGGAATCAATGTAAATATCCTCGTTTACATGTTCATGTGTGAAGAATTATTAATAATAATATAACTTAATGAATAATAATATCTGAAATGTACTTCTTTGAAAGAATCAATAGATCACTTGAAAGACAGGCACAATGTTCCGTAAAATCCATTACGAGCTCTATACAGTCTTTTGTATTGAAACACATCATTTACGAAAATATATGGGAAACCAAAATTGGATTTAAAACTATTTTGCATCGAAATTTTTCAACTACATTCCGTTTACTGCCAAGTTTTTTGGGCGAATGCCAGGCCTATTAAGGGTGTGTTAGGGGTACTCCACACTATATTTTATCTGTGAACCTGATCAATGTCAAGACAAGTGCATGTTAATCTTCCTTAGCATCTGCTTCTATTAATTTAGCATTGCAAAATATAATACAACGTATTCCTTATTACTTAGACGACCATTCCTCTTGAACTTTCTATTTTTCGCAGGTGTTTCTAGACTAGTCACTGTAATAAATTAATGTCAAGTGGATTTCGAAACTGTTTTCTACTGTTAACAAAGTATTTTCTGAAGTGTATATTTCACAAATATGTAATGAATAAACTTGCAATAGGCAATATAATAAGAATTTTCGTGATTTCATAAGAGTACCTTTTACCATCGGGGTTAGTCTCTCTGAATCTACTGCATAAATCTCGAAGAAATAATTTGAATATCTTGACTTCAAAGTAGCTGACTTATGTAACAAATTTTATATTTCTAAACACACGCCATTGTCTAGTCACGCTGTTTTGTAATATCAGCGCAAACGGGAAATAAGCTTCTTGAGCGCTTTTATATTCCTTTAAATTTTATACGAGCGGTTAAAACTTTTAATATTGTTTAAAATATATTGCGTTTAAATTTTGTTACGCTCATTGCATGTAAAATTACGTCTGATGCACTAACAATAAGGGGAATTGTTAATTATTCAAACTAAACCTTAAGCTCATTAATAAATAAGTAGGTATGTATTAAATTTTATTCAGACCATTACTCATTTATTACAAACTCACCAGCTAGTGTTCATTGCTGAAAATAGACTTTATCAAATGAACTTTTTGCTTATATGTATGTAATCTCCATCTTTAGGTACGCGAATTAAAATGTTAACACTATAGTTTTGTACCTACTAGAGGATCGTTTTCGAAGGTCACTCACTCAGCAGCACAAATCATCGACATCGGATTCACTCTTTTAAATATCCCTTGCTGTAATGGCGAAGGAAAACATTGTGAGGAAACCGGCACACCGATAATTCTATTTGATGTTCTCCAAGGCGTGGAACACTTGGACTTGGGCAGAATGGCAGACTATAGTCCTCTCATTACCATTGTAAGAAGGGATTTGTATTTAACAGTGGAAGATGAAAAGGTTGATAATGATGATGAGAGAAAAAATCCAAGAAATGTCTTTTTAATTTGTTTTCGTATGCATAATGAATGTACGTGTTGGAATTTATATTTCGGTTTGTTGAAATAATTTCTTTACACATGTGCACTCCGCTTTATATTACGGCGAGATGCAGGCCGGGCTAACCATTAAGGTTAAACAACTTCCGATTCCCACCCAATTTGTGGTTGAGTTAGGCGGCGGTTAATATTTGGATTTCAAGTCTGCGGTCAAAATACTAACTTACTGTCGTAGTTAAATCTTCCGTTATGTTTGCTAAATATAATTTATAGTACCTGTTGTTTTGGTATACCAGGATATCGAAATGATATATCAAGAAGTTTGAGGTGGTACATTGAATTCCATTGCTGTGTAAAACAGTATGCTCTGTGGTTTCTCTGCTATGAGTTCCAACCTAGCCATTACGGATTTGCCCATGCTACCTGGACATACTTAGACTTTTATTCTGACTAGATTTCCAGTTTTATTCTTAGCAGATAATTTTCTTACTTAATACTTTAAATACATGTAGTGACTTTTAAACACTTTTGAATACTACACTACATCAGATTCAGCTTTAGTGCAATGAGCATATTAAATTTAAATATGGGGCAAATTAAAAATAATACTATTGCATTTTATCTGAATGTCACCTATCACAAAATGCCTGTACAATTTAAAATATCTACTATTCAGAGATATAACGAACAACTTGAGTATGCATAGAAAACTTTGAATAAATTCTCCGAAGATATCCGTATTCTATATTATCCAACGGACTCCTGAAAAATTTCTTCCAGAAAAGAAAAAACTTGGATATTTTTGATTTACATGGAAATAGTCGTATATACTATGTAGGTGATGGAATTGTACCTACGTCACACTTATGTATGTAGCTTTCTTATACCAAACCCAGAAAATATCTTCAACGAAAGGCAATAAAAGTCACTGGAAGTTCCGAGTGATTTATTGAACTTCGTCCATGGATAGGTGAGAATTTCGAAATTACCTTTACTGGATATTCAGGTATGTTAGCTGATCGTTCCAGAATTCCAGACGTTATGCCACTTTAAAACGTCTCTGACTTCCTCTAGCGTGCCATATAATGCGGATATGGATATAAGACTGACGTACGTAGAACCCTTAAATTTTTCAAGTTCGCTGTAAGCAAAGTAATGATCTCAATATTTCACGATGTTCATATTAAATTATGATATTTTTCACGAGTAGAACGAAATTTAGTTCCATGATGGTAAAGCTGATGCGTTACTTTAAGTTAAATGATCTTATAACTCAGTCTCCACAGTGAGTATTACTTTTTAGGATTGTCATAACTGTAGGTAGTTTACATACTCATAAATTATAACTTAATATGGCGTAAGGGGTTCCAAGCTCTATCTTGGAAGCTCACCTACCTGCAGTGCATCCTGCTATAACGCAGACGAGGCTCTTGCAACAGGCTGATCGCGGCATAGCGCAGCCCACCTCGGCACGGTCAAATGCTCTGGCCGTCATTGTGTAGCAGCCAAGGTGGTACGAGAAGCCGTGCTCTGCGACTCCCAATCTACATATACAGTGTAGGGAATATGGGCAAAACCTCACCTGGAAGGCCTATGTTCAGCAACTGATTGGAGACAGACTGATGTCGCATAATGATGGCGATGTAAGTTCTAATGTAAGTTTTTGTTTCAGATCGAAATGAAGAAGCGTGACGTGGTTCTGGTGATCATCCTGAGCTGTGGAGCTCTTGCTGTCCTATTCGCGATTGGAGCTTACTTGTATTTGAGGCGAAGGAAACGAAAGCGCGAGGACGAGGAAGATGGCACCAGCTGTGCTATTCGGTATGTTTAATTCGTTCACACACGCACGCACGAAAACACGCACGCACGCACGGACGGAAGCACCCACGCACACACACACATACACACACACACAGACACGCTAGCGCTTAATAACATAATTATACACTCACTCAAAGGTACGTCCAAGTAAAACAATTGTCATGCAAGCTGTTCCTAAGGTTACTACTAAATCTATACGCAGTTGTATTGGTCCCAATCAGTTGGAATATAGCAAGATTATTATGCTGATATGGTGTTAGGATGATGGCGTAGGTTGTCGTAGGCTGATGTTGCAATGTTAGTGGCATCTGATGCGCTGCTGTGACGCTAATTTAACCCGGTGTAGTTTCCAAAAAAAATCTCATCTCTATGGCACGTTATATCAATAAACATAAAATGTAAAATATTTCAGTATTATAGATTTCTGCAAAAAAACATGAAAATAATTCACAGTACTTCGGCTAACATGTAACAAATTGGCACACGTCGTGGATTTTTTATCTGTAATTTTGGCTTAGGAAACCCATCGGGCAGGCTGTATTGGCAATCAATAGAGAAATATAGCCTCGCCAGAAATATGGCTTCACCGCATCCCGATATCAACCTGTTCTTCGCAAGTTTTTAACTACACTAAACGTACCTAGTCTAAAACAATCGACCTATAATTATCAAGACCCAAGAAATTTGGCACCGTTCTCGAAGTTCTCCAAGTAATATTATCTCGACAATTGCCACCATTTATTTGCGGCTACAGTCAAATTTCCTTTCCATGCAATGTCCACATTAATATTAGAAATGAGAAAGTAATTCTGTCGTCGCCGTTTTTTATGTCGAAATTGCAGCAAAGCGTGTGTTAATTTTTTTTAGAGATATATGAGGATAAAAGTAGCTTAAAGACTGACCACAATTTTCCTAAATTAACGATTCGAAGAATGAAGTAATCGACGAAAGATGGGAAATGGCAGATACAAAACAAATATATAGTCATGTGTTAAAAACGCATTTTTGCCTACTGCCAAGATACTTCGAGAGAGATATATATTTCTATCGCTGATAAGTGCTTTTTTCCGTTACCTCATTCAATAACCGATTCGGAATATTATTCAACAATCCAAAAAATGAATATTCGAAGTTATATGAAATGTCTTGTGACATAATATCTGTTACTATCGTTCGATATCCATGATATTTCCGACCTCGATAGAGTTAGGGATGAATAGTTTCGTCATCAAATTATCAATTCCTGAAGTTCGTTTGGTAGATACGTCTAACTGTTCAATCAGTTGACGACTTCGTCAACAATTTCAGGATTTATGGTTTCCCTCTCTATCATTTTATGTTCTTGTTGACACATAATGATAAATTGACCTGTTGGAGGATTTTATGTATACATTTTTGATATCCTGTATTGATTTTATTTATGATCACACAGTTTCTCAGGACTAGTAAACTCGTGTTAGTAAACTGATGTAAAGTGAATTCGTAATAAGTATGCAATGCAACGGTTAATTCGTTAGTTCCATGATTTTGAAGTCCTGAGGGTCAATAGTGAATTTATTCATGTTCGTCCTTCGGCTAAATAAGGCGAGAATCTGAAAAAGACTGCACAAGTTATATGCAGCATGTCGAGGTCAGGACACGATGTTGTTCATTATGCTAGGCTTTAGTTCAACAGTGGACCGAGAAAGGCTAGTGATAACTCTGATGATTACGATGATATTGTTAAGCGCTTTAAAGGCTGTTTAAAAGTAGTATAAGTAATGGCCAGAATACACCATAAATATTTTCAGCAGGACACCATAAAAATGGTTGTCATGAAATAAAATACAAAGTCATGATGTAATCTCCAAATGTCTCACTCTTTTGTGTGCTGTTGTCATGTCAACATTTTTACGACATGTCGATGGCTTCCTTCGGGAAGTTATTGATGAGACCGATTGCGTCAGATCAACGAGAAGCGATAAATTCTGTTTTCCGAAAATCTATTTGAAATATGAAACGCAAAAGGAATGTGTGCCAGTTAGATTTTGATGCTTAAAGGACCGCTTGTATTGGAGTTTTGATGAAGGGCGTATGTATGTAGATATGTATTTAACTAAACTTAAATACATATCTACATATTACGCCCTACAACATTTATGTACTGAGATTTTTTTTGTGTCAAGAAACAATGAAAAATGCTGATCATTATGATTGACTAATATCGGATATCAGTCGTGTAATATACAATCTACCATTTTATTTATTCCATAATTGTTTTCATACGTCGACGATAACAGGCGTTGTGTTACGAAAAACAAAATGAACGTTGCTCGTTCGCAGTTGCACAGGTACCTCAATATTGTTTGTTCGTTCGGTCAAAAACATTGTTGTTTTTCACGTCGTCCAACCTCCACCTTATCGTGGATGTAACCTTGGAATACTGTTTATGTACGAAGTTCCTTCACCGCAAATCACATTCTTTCGCAAGGTTCTTATCGACATTTTTTTGCGAGTTCTAGAATTATTCAGATTTCCCTCCGTCCAACCAGCATCTATTACAAGGCCGAATAACGGTATTCTAGATGTTATTTAATTTTGTAAGTTATCGTGAAATGCTCCATTGGCTTCTAATTTTATTTATTGAATGTAGACTTATAAAACGTTCTTGACTTGGATTAGTAAATTGGACGTAAACATAATACAGGCTACCGTTTATACTGAAAACTATTTAGCAAAAAATTTCAATAAAATTATTAGATTGCTAAAATACGTACCTATATAATTGAAAAGGCGAAATACGAAACGATCGTTAGCATTTTAACAATTATTCCAAAACATATAATTGATCAAAATATTTACTTTTTAATTTAATTTTTTTAATAAGGTCATGTGCTATATTTGGTCTAAATATATCTAGAAGTATTACTCTCTTCTGCGTTCCTCTTAGAAGAAATAAGTCGTGATTATATTACTTTATATTACGTTAGCTGCATTCAACAGATAGGCGTAGTATGTATTTGTCGTTTTTTAGTAGCGGTTACCCGTCCTATGGCTGGCTGACATGGAATTGGCTTGCAAATGTTAGTTCTATACTTCGAAATGGAGCGAACGGCTCATAAAATTACTGGGCAAAAAAATGTCAAATATTACCACAAGCTGTTGCTATTAATTATTTAAGGAGGAGATTATGTAATCAATACAATTATGTAATGCACACTGTGCTCTTTAATTACCCCGTACGAGATTTGGTGTGCAGATATGTATGTATTGATAATGCATGTTAATGCATCGCTAGTATCAGGTAAACATAATTATTTGAACAGAATAAGTAAGCATTAATAGCAGGAAAATTTAGGATACAGTCAATCATTAAATACTAAATCTAATCATTAATCTAATAATTAATAAAACTAATCATTAAATACTTTATCATCCAATTAGTACAAAAAATAATTTACTGAGTGTAATTGAGTACATAGTTTAAAGTTTACAAGACAGTTCGTATGAACACCTTTTTTGGTTAAGTATATTTTATCATAAGATTTAGTTTAGATTATTCGAACAGACTAAGTAGTATTTAACGTAGAACTAATATGAAGTAGTTACGGAATTTATATAATATACATAAAATATTTTTCTACGTTACATAAACGCGTATGATGGTATAAAAACTTTACACAGAGTTTAAAGAAATCATGAAGAAGTTCGTGGAATTTTGTCTCGTTCGAAACAACCAAAAGTTCTGGAATTGGTATTTCCTTTCAACCGCTCTTTATATTCGTGTCGCGTAGTTACAAGAATAACTTTAGAAAGAGGAGCAACTTAGAGAAGGAACATACAGCTTCAAGTTTGTGAAAAACGGAAATTATCGTAATTGTTGCTATTTGGAGTTATTTTGAACATTTGGCAAAAACATTTGATTTTATTATTATATAGCCATGCTAGGAAGTTTACGGAATAAGCAGATTAGCGCGTGTTGATCATCGCTGTCCTTATAGTCCTGATTTCTTCTCCATTCATCGCGCTCTTTATGTCTCTCTTACGTAAATTCTTCATTGCCCTATCCGCCAATATGTATGACCTTTGCTCAATATAGATGAAGCTTAGTGTTATCACCTGGAATTTTATTATTATTAATGTTTTTTATTTTTTTTTAATTTCCATAGTGGGACGTAAAGGTAACCGGTGAAACGTGGGAGCGTTCTGCATTCCTCTGCCTACCTCTTCGGGGATTACAGGCGTGAAGTTA
>DWFO01000958.1:0-17500 GCA_018246595.1 Mimoniades nurscia nurscia | reverse complement strand
TAGGCAGAGGAATGTAGAACATTCCCACGTTTCACCAGTTAGTTTTAAGTCCCACGATGGAATAGGTGGTGAGCCTACTGCCATATACCGGGCACTTATCCAGACTGCGAGTACACTACTAGAAAATCTAAATTAGAATTTTTTTAGTAATGAATTAAAATAAAAGTGAAAACCCAATAAACATCGACCGGGGATTGAATCTAGGACGTCTTGCCCAGCAGTTGCGTTTGCAACTAGACTAACGAGGTGGTCAAATATAAGTAAATAAAAATAATAGTTAATAAAAAACTAAAAAACACGCTTTTATAAAAAATCTAACAAAAAAATAAAAATAAATCGTGTAAAAAGTAGGTAAAAATGTTAAAAGTTTCCGTTACATACATACATTCATACATAGATACAACCTAAGATAATAATAGCGTGTTAAAAATTAATATAAAACTACACAGTATTTCTTAAAAACCCGAAAATCATAACAGCACATGGCCGATACAGACGAGCGGTGATTAGCTAACAGCAGTTGGAACTTATACTTATTGACCGCCCGTCGCGCCTTTCCGTGTACGTTTAAATAATTCCTATGCCCATTATTAAAATGTGATGCGGAAATGAGTTTAATAATTCCGAACATCTCAAACATCGTCGACTTGGTAGTACCGCGTGTGACGTATAGTAGACGTACGAAGTTGTCGCTTATGAAACCATGTTAAAGACAATCAGATATAATATTCTTTATTTAACCGTAACGACTTAGGCTGTAAAAAGCTGGGTCTTATATAAAAAACAATCCATTTATAGCGGTTATTGGTATTGAAACTGCTAATTGTAGCTCTTCGATATTCGTTGTTCCCAAACAGACATGCAACTCTCCGTTGTTAACACACAGCATCGCTCGTCTATAACGCACACACTAATCTCCTCACTATGAAAGTCGAATGAATGAAAATAAAATATACAAATGTATCATCAAGTAAAATAACGTTACTGATATCTATAGTTTAAAAGTTTCAACACGTTATCTGCCGACGCGGCCAAAAGTGACCAATAAAAATAAAAAGTAATTAGTACCAGCCGTCCACGCGAGAGCGCGACGCGTTTCGAGAACATTCTAAAACTCCTGAACTTCACTCGTTAGACGCCGGTGTCCGACAGTACATTTGTTGACAATGATTTGAATTTCACTGCAGTGAGAGCGTTTTAATTACTCAAATCTGAGTTGGCATTTACTTTATATGGATGTTTATTTTCCTTTTGATTACGTATAACTATGAAAGGTGTATTTGAAGTAGAAAAATAACAGTATAATATCATAATAGTATCTCAATTAATGATCTTATGTTTATAAATAATAGGTGTCTGGTCAGAAATAAGTACATAAGAATTGCGTATTAAACAAAATGTGTCTATAGCAACTGGAAGTATGGGTCATCGCAATGTCTTGTAGCGAACAAAATCTCTTTTATTTAACCATATTTACTTCACAGGCCAAGTAACGAGCTAGGCTAACACGGTGTCAGGTATCTCAGAATGTTTATCTTCGTCTTATCTCCGGCCACCGCGCTCACAGAGATAATTGGTTAATTGCTTTCCCCTGTAATAATATGCAGTAACACTTAACTACCACTCAACCGAACACTTAGTACAGGCAGCCTTTAGTATTGTTTGTTTTATAAACGGCCATTTCCGATAAGCTGTATGATTATATTCTCTCCTTAGCTTCTTTAGTAGCAGATAATTTAAATATTTATGGGTATGCACCAAGACGATGCGTTTGTTTAGAATATCGGTGGCCGCTGACGGTTAAGGGTTGATTTTTATTTTAAAGTTCTATTTAGAATTTTAGAAGTAATATTAATTTTCTGTGGGCGTTTATTAAAAACCTTGAGCATATACTGCGTCGCTGGTCGAGTGACAGCTAACTTCACTGCCGATCGAGAGTTCCTGGCTTCAAATCTCGGGTCGGGTACTAAGTATTAGATTATTCTAACTAGAATTTTTAGTTATAATTTCTAGTAGTGGCTCGGAATTTGTATTATTTGTAATAACGAGGCTGTCAATTATGTACTACTACAGTACTCTGTCTACTTTTTCGAATACTAAAGGCGTGATGTTACGTTACTTTAGTGAGTTGTATCTATCTTATTGATGTTGCTCTCATAAGCTTTTATAAGAAGATTTTCTTCTCCAACAGTACATATTTTATTCTTGTTCTTTATTGGTATGTAAATTAAACAATTTATAAATCAAGCTGCGAGTGTAAAATCCATATGTCCAGTCAGAAATCGAACCCGGTATCCTTTATACGGCGAACCGGTACAGTGATCAATGCGCTGTATACGTTTTTGGCGTTCACCAACAACGGTATTCTTAAATATCTCGCCAAGACATTATTATGTAAGTGGGTACATTTTTTTACTTAGCCGTTAACCCAATGACGCAATAACGTTGCCTGGTCTTTGACGCCGTTTAAAATAATATTTTAAAAAGTACGCGTCTTTGTGCAAACAGTTGTCTCTCGTGTAGTTGACCGAGCGGGCTGGATGCGCACCGGTAAATCGCTTTATGGTAAACGGGCTGGTAAATTCTCATTCTGTCAGTTTCCATTTGGTTAAATTTTATCCATGTAATTATATTACAATTTGAACTTCAGAATGTAACATGAAATTTTCTTACCGTTGTCTGATCATAATTCATAATTCATATAGCTGCCGTAAATTTATTATTGCTATAATTAAAAAAAAAACGATATTTCTATGTTTAAACGATATACCTATTATCTTCTAGTATATTAATAATGATAATTACAAATACTAGTCTACCGCAAACCTTTCGTCTCGCGGGCTCGACACCTTTCCGTAGTACATATTACATATAATATTTGGCGTAAATACATATTACAAGCTCCAAAACTCTAAGGCGAGTGAGTTTGTTTACTCCGAACTCTTTGACTGACTGAGTTTTGAGGAAACGATCGTCGATTCTCAGTACAGCGCGCTTTGTGTGGTGTCATATTTCAATGTTTTGAAGCATAGTTAAAAATCTCAACGCTGAGTAAACTAAGTTAATTATCTATAGAAATACCCGCGCTTCAATAATATGTGGTATGTAATGTACGCTTATTTGTACGATTTAATTATTAGACATACGACGCAAATTGTACACGTTGAAAGGAGCGGGCGGTGAGTAATTATGATATTATGTTTAAATCAAATTGTATTGTGTCTTATGATATTGACTCGAGTATAATGTTTGAATCGTGCTTTAGTTTTTCATAGTAGTGTATATAATAATAATATCTCGGGACATCTCCACACACGGCTATCAGATCCCAAAGCACGGGTCAAGAGAGCTTGTTTTATGGTAACCAGACGGCTGATAAACTACATGAATATAATATTCTTAGCTAGATATATTTTTTTATTTTTCATACCCAGACACAGAACAAATACTTGTGTTCATCACACAAATATTATCTTATTATTATTATATTCTAGGAATCGAACCCACGACCCCCGACGCAACAGTTAGGTCCAATAACCACTACACCAACGGGTCAGTCAAATATAGATATATAAATGTAGATAAGTTAACTTTTATAGCGGTTCATAATATAATGGAATATTCGAATTGAATGACAGATTTTGTTGATTTGAATGTTTACCTACTTGTTCTACTAATAATTATACGGCGCCATTGGAACAGGAATTAATAATAATAATATGTTGGGATATCTCTACACATGGCTGTCTGCAACGAGAGAACTTGTATTATGGTGTACAGACCTTTAATAAACTGTATATATACATATAAATACATATATCCTTACCTACATAGATATTTTTACACCCAGACAAACAGCAAATGCTTTGCTTATCATAAAAATATATATTCTGGCCTGTAATCGAACCCATGACCCCGGCGCAACAGACTGCTTCACTAACCACTGTACAATCAGGCCAATTGGTAGTGTCAGTTACTCTACTTATTACAGGTTAATAAGATTATTAATAATTGTTTAATCAAACTTTTGTTTAATTCATAACGGAACAAGATGATTCCTGATAAAACGGTCTGCTGATAAAGCAAAGAGTGTAGTTTCTAAGATTCCAATAAGGAATTGTTCAAAAATTTAATAACAATATGAGAGCGAAAATTTTTAAAAAGCTTAGATTCCTGTTCGATGCGTCGCTCGAGTTACTAATAATATCACATTTGTATGCGCGACGGATCCACTCGATATTAGACGTAGGCTTCGGAGGAAAATTCACCCCTATTACAAAATGTACCTCTAGACTTGTGTGAGAATAACGTATATATATATTATTAAAAGCATTCGGATGAAGAAAAACTGTTCATTTTGTTTCCTCCGTAACCATAAGGGGGCCGAAGGGCGTCAGTTTTTCTATGTTGTTAAAGGGTTCCTGGATGCAAGTCCCTTTATATCCCAATGCTGGATATGCATTTCTTTCCCGACTATGGTAAGATTGAAGCATATGGGCCACATTGTTTCAGTGCGCATTGGTGATGAGAAAAGTATTTAATATCTACAAATGCCACTTTCCTCAAATAACTTAGCAAATTTTCGTTTTCTTCCTAATACATACTTGAAAGACTCGTATATTGGATAAGCAATTCAAAATTAGTATACATTTGTTTAGCCGCTCTTTTTCAATTCGAAATGCGAATCATATTCATATTTTAAATTTAGACAAAAAAAAAATTTCACTTTATCTATATAAAAGTCATACGGCATGTGTTTCTGACGTACATCTAACTACTAACTAACGTACAAAAGCGCGTCATTTCGCTTGTCACACGTCAGTACGTACAGTCAGTAGGTAATAACTAATGTATGGGAGCGACATGTTTGCACGTTGACCGGCGCACAAGTGGCGCTAACATTTTTTTTTGTCGACCAAATAAGAATGTATAATTAAATTACACATGCTTTTTATCGAAATTAATATTCCAAGTCCGTAAACACATACTTTAAACACTCTAGTTGTGTAAAACCCGTGTGAATGTAGCCTTACGTCACACCTTTTGACGCCATTCATAACTAGATGAAATAAAATTATGTACCGGTTTCATTTGCCTATGTTTTTTCGGGATAGTCACGAAATTATGCTAGTTTCTTATTCCTGAGGGCTCCCGCCACTTGCATCGTTGAATAGTTAAATTAGTTTCATAATATAACATAGATAAAGAAGTATGTAGCGGGTAGAGTATTAAAGGCAAGTTCCTAAAATACTCTGCATTTTCAGAAACCTGGCTGGATACTCTCCAATATAATAAAAAGGTATGTCATAAAACGTCGTAGTACTCGTAGGTCTAATATTGTCCACGGAATATTTGGTGTGTTTAATACACTGTTTACATTTCACAGCGAGAAATAGGCTAATGGATTGCGGTAATGCTTGTGTTTCTGAGAAATAGAAGTAATTTTTTGACAATATTGACATATTATCAACAAATAATACTGTTAAATATCACGAAACAATCTGTGCGATAATATTTGTGAACTGATGAAAACGTTAACGTTTAATAACTAAGTTGTAACGTTATGAATGGTAAGCAATTACGTTCTAAATTATAAGTAAAGTTAGTGATGAATACACAGACACGGATATATAGATAGTTTCCCGCCAAATCTGTTCGGATACACGGATGAGAAAATAAGTTTTTTTTAATAAACATAACGAAACGCCTGTTTACACCCATCAATACGGTCGGGCTGTGTAGCTACAAAATGTTCATAACGGACGCCAATATCGCATGCATGTTTCACACCCCAGAGAAAATTTTAATAAAGCACCGTATATAAGGGTACGAAAATTTGTAAAATGAAATATGTGGAACAATAATCCTTACGAGCCGATGCGCAGATCGTATAAACGTCCACTTTATTTGCAAGACACGAGTAAAAAGGCATTGGAATTTTCGTGTTTGGTTTTTTTGTGAAAAAAAAAAACGATCCGACAATAATAATATATTTTGGCTCATACCATATTTTATATGGTGCCAGGATTTTATATTTAATTAAAAAGATTTTGATATACACGTATAAAGTAGGTTCACATTATTTAGAAATACAATAATTTATTGTTGCTCAAATTTTCTTTATTCAGCTAGCACTAAAATTGATGTTATATATGTAATTTATATTCTTTAAGCGATTGATGAAATGTTCAAATTACCTATTAATAGCTTTAGAAATCTTCATTTAATTATGAACTAATCAAATAGGTACTTAGAATTTAATCGATCGCTTTTGCCCATCTCAGAACTTTGCTCGATAGCGCACGAGGTATATTTTGTGTTCATATTTTAGCTTCTCATATGCCGGAAGATATTTTTCCACGAAGTCGTGTTTCTGAATATTAATAAAAAAGTGCATACACCAAAATTTTACGTAAATTACACCAATTTTTTTTTTAAGTATATTTTTATTTTACCTTCACCTCCTACGTAAGTTTAACGAATTTACTCCTAGGAAACAATTTGAATAAATTACATTTTCAAATGATTTCAGAAAGGACACAGAACAAGCATCTGTAGAACGTGTTTCGAACTCGAAAGCCATAAAATGTAATCGGATTCAGTTTAGAAACGCGAGTTCGCGCGCGATGCAATTGTCAACAGCCGCGCCACCATTTTGCATGATAGGTAACACCCGCTTAACCGTTTCCGAACGTTTGTTGACATGCTAATGTCGCTATCAATTTTAAATTTTTTCGCCGTTTCTTGTGCTTAACGTTTTAGACAGGTAAGGAATGGTGTTAATATTGTCAAAGGGAGAGTGGGAAGGATTTTTTCAAATACCTAAACATACTATAAATACATAACTTGAATACCTACTTAATTTATTATTTTTATAAAATACAATTATGTAGTACGAAATCTATCAGCGAAAGACAGGAAATTGTTATTATCAGTTCCTGATTTGTTACTTTTCTGAATAGAAATTAAACACTTGATTGAAAATTCCCAATGGCGAATAGATTTCATCCCTTACACCCTGTATGCCCGTAAACTTACTTGCCACAAACAAAACTTTAAGCTATAGAACACACTTGTGCGTTGCAAACAAACCAACGTCTACACTCCAGGATTTTATATGGGGTAGACAGACTACAAAGAGAATATATTAATTATAATGTATCTACATATGAAAATGTAAAAATAGACACATTTATTACTTGGTCGTACTGCCTCGTTGGTCGTGTTGGTTGCAAGTGCGACTGCTGAACGGGAAGTCCTGAGTTCGATTCCCGGGTAGGACACTACAACATTTCCTAATTTAGATTTTCTAGTAGTGGCTCAGGGTCTGGATATGTGCCCGGTATATGGCAATAGGCTCACCACCTATTTCTTCGTGGGACTTAAAAAAGTAACTGGTTAAACATGGGAGTGTTTTACATTCCTCTGCCTACCTCTTCGGGGATTACAGGCGTGATATTACGTATTACTGTGTTCTCTCTATTCTCTCAATTTATTAAATATATATAAATAATCCTATTCAATTGAGTACACTAAAATACGTTATTGGCAAATTCAAACCTTTTATATAGCAGCTCACAAACAAGTACTTATCTACGTAGCAGTTTCGTTTTGAAAAATAAAAAAACCAATGGATTAATTGTCTGTCATTTTGTGATAGATTAAAAATCCGTCTTATCTTGTTACAATTCGTCGACCATTGAACACACCGTTACAGAATTGAAACTGTGTAATTCGGAACACGTTCCACGCGATGCGCGTTGACGCATACCATTAAAATCACACGCGTTTCCACGCACGTTGCCGCTATGGGCAGGATATGATTAATTAATTTGTGGAACAGCTTTAATAATGCAAAATTTCTATGAGAAATATTGTACATGCATACGTTGCAGATACAAAGTAATTTAAAATTCCTAGAACAATAAATTTTGGATACGGTTGTAGCCACTTATTTGTTTTGCATGCTAGTTTCAGTGGTGACATGTTTTAAATTAAAAGAAATGTATAAATTTTTTTAAAATAACGTTTCTTTAATAAATAATTACAAAATGATAATTTACACATGAAATTTGTTTTATGTAAAAGTCTTATTTTTAAGTAAAAAAAAACTACTTGTCTTTGGACGGTTAAACGCGGGAGTAATAGTAAGTAATACACTCCACTGCCCACCTCTTCGGGGATTACAGGCGTGTTGTAACGTACGCTGTACATAGAGTAATAAATAACGACCTATAGACATGCCACTTGCAATAAGGTGCGCCAATCTAAACATAGAACTAATCATCTCATCGATATGTCAGAATAGTCCGGCCAGCATTCCGACCTGAAGTCTTATTCACATAACAGTTTTACATTTATATTACAAAAGTATGCATTTACTTTTTATGGTATATAAATAGATAAGGGGCGACCAGTGAATAAGTGATTACCTACATAGCTCAAGTATCAAGTAAGCTCAACATCTACATTATAGTTAGAATAATAGTTAGAAAGGTTAAAGCCATACATTGCGACGTTGGTCAAGTGCGGGTTGACGGATTTCATACGCCTTACAGAACATTGTGAAAAACGTTTAGGTTTCCACTTTTTCTTACTTTATTTTCCTTCAATGTCGCAGTAAATTTTGTAAAGACAGATCTATGTATGTAGCAGTCGCAACAAGATTTGAGCTGAAAATATCGAAGGCTGAGTTATAAGTCGCCAGGCGGTTGTCAGTTCTGTTACTACCATTTAAGTTTTTGATAAAATTAAATGTAGTATATTATTGTAAATTTGGATTGTGGGGGACTAAATATGACTGTGGGACAGCAGATGTTCATCTTCGTCGACAGTTGGACTGACTGTTGTTTGTTCGTTTGTTGTTTTAACTGATACATACTACAGCAGTTAGGTGGTGAGCTTGACGGCCATGTGGTCAGCGGTGAGAGCGGAAGGTGAGGAGAGTTTAATACCACGCAGGCAAGTAGCCATTCAGCAGACAGCCGCTCGACTTAGCGGGCGAGTATTAAAAATGTAGCCTGTACTTACCGGCCACTCGCTCTGAATTATTCATCAGCTCCAGGGAGGTCGGAGACTTTGGGAATGCTCCATGTCACGGATGTAAATTTCATTGTAACGACATGAGTAAAATAATTAAAAATTATTATAAGTCGTGTTTATAACAAAAAATTATTTATTATTCACATGGAGAATTCCAACTGGCCGTTATAAAATAGTAGTCCATTACAACCACGACTGACCCGTTGGTTGAGTGGTTGGTTGCAAGCGCGATTGCTGGTCCTGCGTTCAAATCCCCAATCTGCTAGTATTGGATTTATCGAACTCAGATCATCTAGTAGAAAATTGTAGTGGTGGCTAGGAATTTAGATTTGTGCCCATTGTATCATAACAGGCTCGTCCCCTATTCTATTCTGTGACGTAAACGTCACGTGTGTAGACTCTGTATACTCCTCTACCTATCTTTTCGGGGATTATAGGCGTGATGTTATGTTAAGTTCATGACAATTCGTTGTACATATACTTACATGATCAACAGACTAAGCAGGTCTTCAAATGGATGGTCTACATTCCAGTACACGGAAATGTCCAGCGAATAGCAGTGGATGTCAGTGGATTTGTAATATAAATGAAATATCAACATTGAAACATCACATTTAGTAAAAAAAATAACGCTTGCATTATTGAGATTAACACAAAATTTACTTGAGTGTGGTTTCTGGTACGTAGGTGTGTCATATCCAGTCACTCTACGAATCCAGGTGAGAAAGGAATAATTGTAATAGCTTATCGTTCACTTAGCAATCGCGGTGGACACGAAATAGATTTTAATGCGGCGGATAGGTATTTTACTGTATATTGTAACAGTATGAATCATTAGATACATTTCTGAACTTCCATTTATCGTTAGTCCACAGGAGATTGTAGATTTTAGTATAGAAATTCGTTTATAATTATAAAATATATCGCAACGATAATGTAGAGAAGGTTTGACTTCTATATTTTGTTCAGTTTTTAAATATGTTCTGTTGTTAATTTAATTTAGAGTAACATATTTTTTTTAAATAACCACTTGTCATTGCTATGGCTATATAATTTATTGACGCTAGTTAAATAGGATGATATGTTTTGGGGGTTCACTAATAATAAATGGGTTACCATAACCTTATTGTTACACTATGAAATAGATAATATTCATCTTTTTTATCAACGTTTTTATCGTTCTAGTGTTTTATTCGAGTCCCCTCTGACCGAGAAGGGTTAAGGCGATAGTCTGACACGCTGGCCACGCGCCAGTTATGCCTCTACATGTTTTAAAAGACTTTAAGAGAACTTTAATCTCTGTAGGTTTGTTTCCGATGGTGTCCTTTTTCAGTATAGTGATATTAAATCTTAAAACGAACATTGTCTATAATAAGGTGCGCGTCTGGATTTGAACTTAGAACCTCCGGCGCACTAGGTTATTACTGCGCTTTTTAATGCAAATAATACTACTGAATTAAAACCATATGTAATATTAGTATATTCACTTTTTGTTTCAGGTACCGAGACGAAGCGCTTTGTTGGTCAGACAGGTAATTATTTGAAACAATGCTTAAATAGCTTAATTTAATTAAAAAATAACACATTGTTTTCGAACTTCCCAAAACCTTTTTCTATATTTTTCCTGCGACATTAATACTTATGGAGTAATAGAACATTTTAGAACACATTTCTTTTCATTACATTTTTCTATGTAAATTAACTAATTAAATAATAAATTTTTCAACGGTGTAACTAAACTCGAACTAAATGTATAGCACGTTACAAATTGCATTTGGTCCGAACGGCGAGTAATATTTTAATCCCGGCCACAAAGCAAATATTTGCAGAAGCACCCAACTAATCTATTGGTATTAGAAATTATCTTATTACAAAACTAAAGCTGCAGTGGCCCTCGGTCAAAATCGAGCTTATAGTATAAACATTATTATTATTTTAATCCTAAGTTTGATTGCCTCGTTGGACAAGTGGTTGCAAGCTCGACTGCCGATCGAAAGATCTCGGGATCCCGGATAGGGTACTGTTAAATTTTATAAACTTAAATAACTAAATAGGCTATTTAAAATGTCAAGTAGTGACACGGAGTCTGGATCTATCCCATGGATATGGGACGGGGACGATATGGGATATATCCCATGGGACGTAAAGGTAACCGGTACAACGTGGTAGTGTACCTACTGCACTTCTCTGTCTGTCTCTTCGAGTTTGCAGGCGTGACGTTATGTTATATTACGTTAAGATTTTATTATTAAAGTTTATGTTGAATATTCTGATACTGAAAATTCAACTGTTTAAAATTTACTTTTAAAATTTTACTCTTTAAATTACATGTGAATATATTCAACATTCTGTAACTTTGCGTCTGCAACCTTCCTAAATTAAGATTATAGAAACATGACTGTTAGTATAAACTAAGTAAGAATTTATGTTGTTATAAAAATTATTAATGTAAATCACTGGCAATGAAAATTGTTTAAACGGGTAATGCACCCGACATTAAGTTGTAATATTAGTACTAATATATGGTTACGCTAGGTTCCTCATGGGATAGGCAGAGAAAATACTGATTGAAATGTATCCTTAAGACCTGGATTACTTCTTCCAAACTCATCACTCTCTCCGTACACGTTCTATGAGACTTAATTGTAGAGTTCTACTCGTATCACCCAGTTCGTATTCACTTTGATTACGCGACGCAAATACATCGATAATCGTTTTGAGGCCAGAAAATAATAAATGAAACCGAAATTAAAATATAAAAAAAGAACATTCTGAGCATGTGCGTGCTTTTTTCGTTCATTGAACACGTCGACGGGAGCACTGTGCACGCACACAATTCTTGCGCGATGCGATCAATGCTAACAATTCGGTTCTCGAAATCATTTGGACAACATATCCGTCTAGGCCATGGATTCTCAAACATATTTTGTCTTCTGTCCACTTTGAGAAGCTATTATTTTTTTGTATATTCATTATATTATTTTTATGTGAGCGGATATTTTCAAGTAGGCTGACTAGCACAATCTAATTTTTGTTTTTTCCAACATTCCATTTTCGATATCTTCGCTTGCTATCGCTTGGAATTTTCATAACATTTAGTGTAAAAGAAAGCTAAAATAAAACATAACTTGTTTGCTGTTTTCTTCGTCAATAACTAAACGGCAGATTTTCGTAATAGCGGATGTCAAAAGTTATGAGGGTCGAATCATGTGGTTTCAATTGGATATCGACAACCCTTGTCCGAGGGACGGTCAGAGATGGCTTATTTTGTGGCTTAGATAACAATGGGAATTTAGTTAGGGTTGGCACGTGCGAGCAAATTTGTTCGGTTCGTATATATTTTTCTCGCTATTTCGGTGGGTAATAATTATCCAGTTTAATGTGAAGAGAAAAAAATACGTATTTAAATTTACCGCTCCCAATAAAGTAATGGTGATTTTCTCTGTTATGTGATACTCATTTCGTGTGAGCAATTTTTAATGTCTAAGTTGTCAATTGAGATGCTTCTAATAAATTTAATAGTAATTAAGAGGATCCCAAAAAGTCCCATGAAATCTGCCGAGAGCTTTTTTCAATTTTAAATTGTAATTTTCTTGTGACATCGTATCACTACGAACAAAAATCATCTCCATCAATAGACATGATAATGGAAACAGTAGAACATTTTAAGTTTTTAATATTTTATCAATTGATAGACAGCCCTATTTGGGTTAAAACGGTCATCCGAGTTACGGTTAGGGTTAGTGATGTATCGGATACGGCTCGCAATTACGGGTTATGTTCCGCCATAATGGCGGCGTGGCGGTGCGACAGTGGCGCCCTCATTGTTGTTTAATTGTTTTATGGCTCTGTTTGGCTTGTTAAAGACATTTGTTGCATATGAAGGTTGACAGTATTGTGAAATTTCCCGTAATAAGTAGTTTAAGCCATAACAAAAGAGTTCTTGTATATTTTAAATCTTAAAAAATGCTAAAACTGAAATCGCTAAACAAGAAGGTCTAGAAACAACTAGCAGTACTTGATGGCCATTATTATTTATTTTTGCCTGAATTGCACTAATTACAAACGAGATAAATTCATACCATTAGCGTCAAACCTACTCAATATTTTTCTTTCTGAAGTTTGTTTTTCCCAATTTTTTCAAAAATAGGTCCCCTATATTTTTCTTCCAGAAACAAAAGTCACAAGTCCTAACAGCTATAAACACATTTATCTGATTTAGCTTATTGCAATAGATTTAATCCGTGACCTTGAAGTTCCAAAGAATTTAAAAATAAATAAAAAATACATCTACTGTGCTTATTTAATAATGAACAGACTAAACAGATTTAATGATAAATGAATGATTTGATTTAATTGATACCCACTGATGTCACCGTCTCTAATACTTATATCAGCGGCACTTAAAACAGCGCAATTTTTCTGATGGACCGCATTTGTTTATGATTAATTCTTTTTATCGACAAACCTATTCTTTGAATTTCGTTTCTTAAATGAATTGAACATCGGTTTGTATTTAATCAAAAACTAAGAACACAAAGATCGACAAACGTCACCCACTAATTAAAATAGAGCCATTGTAGTAAAAAAAACCCAATCGATCTTAATTACCGTCGGCCAAAAGTCAAAAGCGTTAAGTATTTGAGCCGCACAAATAAGATAATGTACGTATCTAATTTCCAACCAGATTTATTGCTATTAAAACAAACAATATTACTTAATTGATTGGCTTAATGTACTTTTATTTGCATAAAAGCTTCTGGAGGCGTGGGAATGATGGATGTCCAAGAAGAATATTTTAGGGACAGGTTACAAACATAAATTTGCGGTTGCCACATCCTTATGCCATTAACTTTAAGGTTCATTTTTATTGTACAAAGGTGTACGGTGTGTTTGTCGGTGGATACCAACTATGTTGGTAAATCTTCAGCGTTGTCTCGTCCATAGACATGTGTGGATCATTATAATTATTTATCGCCTTTAAAGCCTTTGACTGTAAAGCTATTGATTTATTTTATGTCGTTGAATATAATAGTATCAAAAGAATGTCAGGAATAGTCGTAATCGAAAAATCTAACTGAAATACGAAAGTTCTTAAAGCTTTATGCATTATTCATATTTTGTTTTTGTTAGTACAGTAATAATAAGTGTGTATTGTAGAAATTACCGTGAATATAGAAAATAACAGTATTATTACTATTAATAATAATTTTATTAGTACCTACTTAATAGATTAAATAGATTTTCCGCGCTGTTTTAAATCTTGGACATGTTATTCCCGGGTCCCGGTGGCCATAGCGAGTCAGCGATTCAAGGTGGCATAAAAAAGAAACAAATCAAGTTTTTGAAAGAAATTCATGCTATCCATAATGTGTGGAAAAACGTGCAAGGAATCCACATTTGCATGCCTAGCCGATCATCCATGCAAATGTGCGCACATGAGCCATGGAAGTGTTAAACTTGCATATTAATTGCATTTAATGTCCTCTTGTCCGTCTCCGTAAGTCCGTTTAAAAACCTTTATTTGTGTAGACAGTTCGATGGCGCGCTCCTGGCGTATCGACACGTTCGAACTCGGAACAATTAGCGGTTACGTATCGATTTCGAGATAAAAGTATTCGATTCTATCACATTTAATGACGACGGACAAATTTTCAAAGACTCAATCTCTTTTTCTATGTACATCTTATTAAATATTTTTAGAGTCATTATGTTTATTTAATTCATCAGTTTTCTATACGTCTACATCTAATATATAAAATTCTCGTGTCACAGTTTTCGTTGCCATACTCCTCCGAAACGGCTTGACCGATTTTGATGAAATTTTTTGTGCTTATCCGGTATCTATGAGAATCGGCCAACATCTATTTTTCATCCCCCTAAATGTTAGGGGTAGTACAACCCTAAATTTTATTTTTTATTTTTTAGACAAAATTTTTAATTTCTATTTTTTTATGATACAACATACAAAAATACATACAATCCTCAATTTTCACCCTTCTACGATCAACCCTTATTTTTTAATAGCCATTTTAGTAATTTAATCATTTTTCCTCTCCGGTCGATAACTGATCAAAAACTTAAAGAAAAAATTAAAAGATAATTTTTTTACAGTGAATTTGATATAGATAAAGGGTTTTATTTCAGTTTTAAGTTCTATAAGTTTTTAATAGATGGCGGTGAGAATTACATAGTTTACCTCAGACAATGTAGGTTTAGTAAGTATTCAATTGAGGGAGAGGGAGATGGAGATGGAGAGGGAGAGGGAGAGTATAAAAATGTAAATCCTTTTCAGTACAGCTATTTTCATGTCTATCGATGTGTGTTTTCCATGCCTGACCTGTCTGTCGGGATTGAGCACTCGTGACTTAAGTAACTTTGACTGGGATAGGTTTTGAAAAAAAAGGAAAAAGAAAAAAAAAACTTGAATAGATGGTACGGAGTTCGCCGGGTCAGCTAGTTATGTATATAATGGTTGGCGATGGTTAAGGGTGGCCCAAATCCAATTTTGTATAATAGCGTGTAGGATTTCGTGTGGTTTTTATGTTACTTAGTGACTTACGTTTGTTTACGTGGTTCCATTATAAAGATATTGATTGCAGATGTCGATGTGGCTTATGTGAGATGAAACCTGCAGAGCAGAAAAGCCTTTAAAGTGAGACAGAAAAATCCTCATTTGTTTTTTCGTACGTCAACGCATATGTATCGTGTGACGCAAGATGCAAATGAGACAAAAGCATAGATTACACTCTGTTTGCGGGGCAGATCCCAGCAATTTACAGGGGATACTTCTATGCTAATTGGTGGGTCGCTCGAGCGGGCCGCTTATTATCAGCTGATCCCGGTAATAGCGGATAATCTCTCTATGATGGAAGCGCCGGGAACACGTACACTATTTGTGTTGCATGAGCTACACGATATTGTCACGAGGTTCATAGTGTTATCATATTAATTGATGTTTCGAGGAGTTATTCATATTTACTGTACCTAATTGAAGCAGTAGTACATAGTATTGTGGATAAACTTGTAATAGTATTGTATGATGATTATATATATATCGGTTTAGCTAATGTATGTATGTTTTTTCGGGGTGTCCCGACTAGTTTCGGTCCTATAAGACGTCCGTCTTTATGAGTATTCGCCGATCGCAGCGAGGTCGCGATGGAGACTTTAACAGTATTTAATAGTAAAAAAAAATTTATGAACTTAGCATTCCAGTCGGCGTGCCTTGATTCAAACGAGGGCACACATATCTTTATAAAGAATTTTCTTTTTTAAATTGCTTAACTTAATTACTAGTGTTATTTGCTGTAACGGTAAAGATGAACATCTTCACATTTTGAAGTTCTCTACAATGTTTTCTAAAGTGTATGGAGTCTGCCAACCTGCGTTTACTCTATAGTAGTGTACATATTAGATTATAGTCTATACGAGGGAGCTACCCTCATAAATGATGTCACATCAGATGGCCTTTTTTATTCAATATACCTGTCCGCAGCGTACAGTTACGTGTTACTTTTATAACATTCATAAATACTAAGGATAATTACCATTATATTACTATTCGTTTTCGAACAATTTACCTTTAAAATTTCCATCCGTGTAAGACCATAACGCGCCCAAAATTTATTAATGTGAACCTAATTAACGTAAATTTTATAATTGTGAACCTTATAATCAGCATGATAGAGGTGACAATTCCATGTTAATTGGAAGTACATTTACATTAACCATAGATATTAGAACGGTGCGGATGACTATGGACAAGCGTAGTCTGATGGAAATTGCGTTGTAGAATCATAGTGAATCCTAGTCTGATGGAAATTGCGTTGTAGAATCAGTGACATTCGTGTATCAGTATCGATTATGTTAAATGAATTAAACTTTGGGATTATTCATATAATGTGCGTTTTTTTTTTAAGTTAAAGGTCGGCTAACAAGCAGGCAGTTGTAACATCTGATTCCAATAGGAAAAAGGATAAACGAATATAGAAATGGAGTTAATACTAATACGAGTACGAGCATATAGTTATTTTAAATCCCTACTTCCTTACTAATATTATAAATGTGAATGTAAGTTTGTTGGTTACGGTTTCACGCGAAAACTACTTAACCGACCATCATGAAACGTTGCACACATATTCTTGGAGGTATTACAAGATATTTATAAGAAAAAGGAACTTATTTTTTACGAAAGATAAAAAATACATTCGTCAAAAAATTTCAAAAATCTAGCTTCTTCAACGCCTACTAGCATTCCAGTAATGAAGTTCAAATTCAAATTCAAATTCAAATTCAAATCTCATTTATTCAAAATTGGGTCATAAGAACACTTTTTGTACGTCAAAATGATGCTACCACCGCTTCGGAAGATGACTCGTTATGGAGAAGAAGCGGCGAAAGAAACTCCATAGGTGTGCTATTGCATCTTTTAAAATAAGCACTTACAATATTACAA